>OY757914.1:89131805-89256805 GCA_963585895.1 Sepioteuthis lessoniana | reverse complement strand
TTAAATGCCACGTTCACTTTAGCGTTTTTTTTTAAAAACCTTTTTCTCTTTCCTTAAGTCGTACCAATTGCAATGGAACCCATCAGGACCATCTAAATTCCATTTTTCCTTGTCTGTAAATAAATCACTCCATTTTTCCCCGAACGAAACATACTTTTTGGCCCAATTAAATCTTGCCTTTATTTTATGTTCCTTCCGTGAAGGAGCTTTTTGTCCCTTTTAATATTCAATATTTGGGCAATTTTTTAATGTTCATATGTTTAATGTTTAATATGGTCCAACGTGAAACATTATTGTCACCAGGAAGTTGAATTTGAGAAACGGATATATTCCGGATTTTCTAACATCTCTGATAATGGCCCGTTTATTCCTTTGACTAAATTTTTCTGGCCTACCAGGAATCTTTTGGGGTGTTTTGTTCTTATTTTTTATGTAATTATTCACTGCACACCTTGATCTGTTGACTTTCTTGGCGATTTCTCGTTGAGAATGCCCATCTTTTTCAAAAGCATCGATCATTCCTTTCTCGTGATTTATAAGAGAATTGCCCCGTCTAATGATTTATTTTTAATTTTTATTGCTAATTTTTATGTAAAAATTAATCTTAACATAAAGATCTGTGAGTTAATTTGTTTTATTTAATAAATTCATAGGTGGCCTTATCTTTTTGCATATGCTAATTTTAATATTTTCTGAAATAATAATCAAAGAAATCATTTTTCAAAAAATTTCTTTATAGATAATTTTTTTATTAAATTCATTTATAAATATATGAATTTTTCAAAGAAAAACGTGGATCAATCCAAATTTCTGCGTTTTTTCGTGGTGGCCTTATCTTTTTACACCAAAGTGTATTAGTGTTGTTAAATCAACGATGAATGTATCATCATCATCATCATCATCATCATATCGTGCTGGCAGCACGGATATCCCTGACCCTCTCTCGCCACTCCTCCCTATCGTTCATCGCCCTAGGCAGGTCTTCAGGACAACAACCTGTATCCTCACATAGCTGCTGAATGTACGTTCGAGCTGGTCGTCCTGCTTTTGCGCGGCCGTGTGTGGGGATCCACATGAATGTATAAAAAGTGTAAAATATAAAAAACCTATTTTAAAAACATATTTTCCTGGATTACATACGTCTATACCATGAAATTTCTATTCGTGATTTTAAATTTTCCGAGGCACATACATTTGAAAAAGCCAGACTTATCGGATTCGAACTTCATCAAAAACAAGGAATGATTCGAAATCTTTCTCGATAAACAAACGGAACATAAATTCTATACAATATTTCTAATAAGTCAAATGACGTAATTTAAAGCAACAAACGCTGATTCACTAATCAAACGGCCAGCTTTTTCTAATCATAAACGGCCAACTTTTTCTTGTTATAGAAATTATCCCTTGGTTTTTATATTCCTGATGATGGTTCATTAGAATCGAAATACTATAGTACCGACTTTGCTTCTCAATAAATATCTCCTTCCACTTAGATTACTTCGTTATCAAATTGTTGGATTACAATCCACTATTTACTTCCATATATATATATATATATATATATACGTGTGTTTGTGTGCAAAAGATTTTTTCATGCATGGATAAAAATGTCAATATGAGAGTGGGAAACGCAAACAGCCTGGTTCCAGGTTTTAAGTTTATGGGGATATATCCGTTACGCTAAGCGCGTCTCAAGCAATGATGCTGGTTATAATAAAAGGTTATATTTTGCCACATAAATATGTGTGTGTGTGTGTGTGTGGTTTACTTCTATCACGAACTGCTCAAAATCATGACTTTCAGGGTTAAATATTCTATGGTTGTCATTGCTCTCTCTTTTCATGACTATCAATGAAATCTCTCTCTCTCTATCTCTCTCTCTATATATATATGTATATATATATGAAAGTCTCTTTCCTCTGTATGTCTAATTATTTTCATGTCTATGTATATTATCATTTATTCAAATTACACACAGACACATGCACTATATTATACATACATATATATATATATATATATATATATATATATATATATATATATATATATATATATATATATATATATATATATAAAAGGTTGGTTTCTCGTTCGGTTAGTAGGTATAAATTCATGGTTTTAGATTTGATTAAAATGAATGTAATTTTGTTTTGATCGTTTCGTTGTTTAATGATATCTATCGGTTACATTGGTTAGAAAAACAGTTAATACACACACACACACACACACACATATATATATATATATATATATATATATATATATATATATATAAAGTAAATTGGCAACCGTAGTCGAGGGTGATCCAAAGGCTCATTTTTCAATAGCTACTACACCGAGGTGTAAGGGAGGGCGCTACACCTTTCACTGTATTGCACCACTTTGCCTTTGATATGTACCTTATAATGCTGAGTGTTAAGCAAGTAGGTATCAAGTACCTTTTTAAATTCTTTGGTATGACGTGTCCTGGCATTGAACCCAGGTCTCCCGGGATTTGGGGAACACATTACTCACTCGGCCATATATATATATATATATATAAGTGTGTGTGTGTGTGTGTGTGTGTGTGTGTGTGTGTGTGTGTGTGTTAACCTGTCTGATCATATCTCTCCTTATCTCCGTTTCTGCTCCAACTTGTACAGTTCCATTTATCTTTGTTCATATGTGTACAAAGTTGTGTCTTAAAAACCTTACAACATTTCTAACAAATATTTCTTCATATACATCCATTTCTTATATAAAAGCTAAATATCAGATAAAATGCAAATGAAAGCAAATTTATTCACACAGAGTATATTTAGTTATAAGAATGCTAACTGTTAACCTAGCCGCTCGTTTCTTCAATAGAATCAACCAAACGATTTTGAAGTTCGCTGAATATATTCCATAGTTATTCATGCTTCATGAGACAGATCGGATTTGTTTTCTTTTTTAGTAAATCCTGTAATAATTGTTGTAGCACTGTTAAGTAAACCAAAGTTTTATTATTCTCCTGTAGGAGAAAAGTTTTGCTTGAAACATATATATATATATATATATATTGTCGCCACATGAACAAGTCAATTTCTTCTAAAGAAAAGAAACCAGGCTTTTATCAATTCAAATGAAATATTAAACGAATATAATTGGATATTTCTAACAGCTAACTTCTACTGAGCTGAATATTTTAGGAAAACAAAAAAATAATATGAATATCGAACCAAAATAAATCATAGATATTTCTATGTATTCATCCAACTTCTAAATACGAGCACAATGTGACATAAGGTCAATTTTTCTAAAGAAAGAAAGAAAGAATTCAAATCGAGGTTCGAAAAGAAAGAAAGAAAGAAAAAAGAATTTAAATTGAGGCTCGAAAAGAAATAATTCAAAAGAGGCTCGAAAATAAAGAATGAATGAATGAAAGAAAGAAAGAATTTAAATAGAGGCTCGAAAAGAAAGAAAGAAAGAAAGAAAGAATTTAAATTGAGGCTCGAAAAGAAATAATTCAAAAGAGGCTCAAAAAGAAAGAAAGAATGAATGAAAGAATTTAGATAGAGGCTAGAAAGAAAGAAAGAAAGAAAGAAAGAAAGAAAGAAAGAAAGAAAGAATTCAAATCGAGGTTCGAAAAGAAAGAAAGAAAGAAAAAAGAATTTAAATTGAGGCTCGAAAAGAAATAATTCAAAAGAGGCTCGAAAATAAAGAATGAATGAATGAAAGAAAGAATTTGAATAGAGGCTCGAAAAGAAAGAAAGAAAGAAAGAATTTAAATTGAGGTTCGAAAAGAAATAATTCAAAAAAGGCTCAAAAAGAAAGAAAGAATGAATGAAAGAATTTAGATAGAGGCTAGAAAGAAAGAAAGAAAGAAAGAAAGAAAGAAAGAAAGAAAGAAAGAATTTAAATTGAGGTTCGAAAAGAAATAATTCAAAAGAGGCTCAAAAAGAAAGAAAGAATGAATGAAAGAATTTAGATAGAGGCTAGAAAGAAAGAAAGAAAGAAAGAAAGAAAGAAAGAATTTAAATTGAGGCTCGAAAAGAAATAATTCAAAAGAGGCTCGAAAATAAAGAATGAATGAATGAAAGAAAGAAAGAATTTAAATAGAGGCTCGAAAAGAAAGAAAGAAAGATAGAAAGAAAGAAAGAAAGAAAGAAAGAATTTAAATTGAGGTTTGAAAAGAAATAATTCAAAAGAGGCTCAAAAAGAAAGAAAGAATGAATGAAAGAATTTAGATAGAGGCTAGAAAGAAAGAAAGAAAGAAAGAAAGAAAGAAAGAAAGAAAGAAAGAATTTAAATTGAGGCTCGAAAAGAAATAATTCAAAAGAGGCTCGAAAATAAAGAATGAATGAATGAAAGAAAGAAAGAATTTAAATAGAGGCTCGAAAAGAAAGAAAGAAAGATAGAAAGAAAGAAAGAAAGAAAGAAAGAATTTAAATTGAGGTTTGAAAAGAAATAATTCAAAAGAGGCTCAAAAAGAAAGAAAGAATGAATGAAAGAATTTAGATAGAGGCTAGAAAGAAAGATAGAAAGAAAGAAAGAAAGAAAGAGATTTATAAAGAAAAAATGTTAATTTAAAAACATAGTAAGTAAAAAATTATCGCATATTCACAGGGATATTTCTTATTCCCATCAAATAAAACATTAGTTTTTAGAGAGATAGAATCAAGAGAAAAAAGAAATTATTCTTTTTCCATCTTCTCCTCCACCACACTTCCCTTTTCCCACTCTGAACCAACAGACTGCAGAAATATGTGCATATATGTAAAGATACATGCAATTATATATGCAAAAATATTTGCGAGTGACAGCACATACACACACACACAAACACACTAACATTCAAACGCATACAAACTTAGGCACCCATCCACCCAAAAAAAATCTCCCTTGTAATGCTGCCATGAAAAAATAACCACATTAATATTTTTAACCCTTGTCTGATGATTGTGTAATACATGAAACTATGAAACACTATCATGTAATATAAATATATATATATATATATATATATATATATAGAGAGAGAGAGAGAGAGAGAGATTGAAAAACAAAGGATTTCAAAGTGATCAATTTATCGTAAAGAGAAGTCGACGCTCTAACGTATCGGTTTTATCAAACCATCATCAGGACATTAAAAATAATAATACCAAATGTTAATAGATCAATGATGGATGTTTTGTAAAATACAAAAACAAGGGAGGACATTATATATGCAAAGAAAGAACATACGGCAGTTCAATCCTTAAATCAGCGTTCATATATTTTAAAAATCACAATCCCCTGATAACTTTGAAAAAGTTTCTCCATACTGTTGGACACATTTCCATTATTTACTTTTATATATATATATATATATATATAAAAGTTATTGACTCTTTAAAGATCAGAGGGCTGCAGACATGCCTAGTCTATGATTGTTATAAGGTTTTAGTTGCAAGTTGGGTTTAATTTAGTGTTGGTCAAGGCTATATATTTTTGTGCAATAAGAATTTTTTCTATATCCAGGACTAAATAGTCAATGTGACGTATTATTTCATCATAGATATGTGAATGAGAATATAATGCATTCATTCTCTTCTTAAGGAGTATAGTGCGTAACAAAACGAAAACATTATATATATATGTGTGTGTGTGTGTGTGTATGTGTATGTGTGTGTGTGTGTGTGTGTGTGTGTGTGTGTGTGTGTGTGTGTGTGTGTGTTCCATGTCTAAAACCCAACTCCCGAAATTTAAGGTTCTTTCTTTCCATCTCTTCTTTTTCTATTACATTTCACCCATCAACCAATCAGCGTACATCCAGCTACTCAGGACGTATCGCGTGATATACACTTGAAAATATAATTCTTTTATCTCTAGTAAACTCCATCGAGGAACTGCAGCACATATCTGATCCTGTTTGACACTGGAATCAGAGATCAATTTCCAATGTTGTATTGATGACGATATATATATATATATATATATATATATATATATACGAGGATCATTAAATAAGTTTCCAGACTTTTTTCGTATGGGCACTTTTATTGATAGTACATACATGAAACTCTAGTCCCCTTCGAAATAATCTCCCCCGGCTGCAATGCACTTGTACCGTTCCAACAACTGTGTGAGCGTGTTAATGATCTTGGTTACAGCCTCTTTTATCTCCTCAATTGTCTCATAATGATAGCCTGTGAGCTTAGGGAATAACCAAAAGTCACAGGGAGTAAGGTCTGCTCTATAGGGAGGCTGAGGAACTCTCTTGATGCCCATCTTGGTCAAATAGTCTGTGTCAAGGATTAAGTTGTTGACTGGTGCATTGTCCTGGTGGAAATGCAACTGACCCAATTTAAAGAGTGTTGGCCTCTTCCGACGGAATCTCTTCCTGAACTTCCTTAAAACCTAAACATAGTAACCCTAACCCTAACCCTAATCCTTTGGCCAATCAACTCTAGTGTTCTGACTTCCTTACTCCTCCTAGACCTCTCATCATCCCTCATAGACTCCGTGCCTTCCTTGATTCTCTTATGACACTCAAAAACTGATGCTTGATTCACGCAAGATGTTCCAAAAGCAGTCTGAAGCATTCCATACGTTCCTGTGGCATTTTTTCCAAGTTTAAAAAAGAATCTTATTGCATATCGTTCTTCTAAAGTGTCCTCACGTCCAGATTGCATTTTTGAAATTCACCAGCTTTAGTAGGGTGTATTCCAATTGCTGCTGTAGCTGTTCATTTGAACCTGCCTCTACAAAAAAGTCTCGAATGCTATTGAATGCACCACGTATATATATATATATATATATATATATATATATATAAGTGTGGGTGTGTACGTGTTTGTCTATAAAAAAAGAAAACAAACGAAAAATATATATTGGTGTAGTTTTGATGAGTTGTTTATTGTTGTTTTGTTTTGTTTCTATTTATGCCAACGCGTTTCAACTTCAAATTTTTTGGTACAAAAACATTAAATTAAAATGATTTTGAGTAAGAGAAATAAAACAATCATAACAGAATCTTCATATCAGTTGGAAGTCATCATTAGGGCAAAAGATTCCTTTCTTCTTATATATATATATATATATATATAAGTATTATTCGGTCTCGTTAAACCGGAGTTGGGAATAATTCCATCAGGACAAAGAAAAAAAAACATTAAACAGTGAACATTTAAATTTTCCTGGTAAAGATCTCGAGGTCATTACCTGTGAAATAAATTCATGTTATCTAAATTAGTATTAAACCTGGATTTTTAAGTCGAAAATTAATTAAAATTAAAAAAAAAAAAAACTATAATTCCAACCGGCAATGAAATAAAAAAACCGGAAGTGGGCTAAATGAGGAAAAAACTCTGCACCCCTCTTCTATCCCCTCCCACCCTTCTTTCCTGTGTCTATTCTGAATTATTTTATCCATAAGATCTGAAGAAGTCCCGATAATATTTCTCGTGTTTTTGATTTATATCAAAAACATATAACAGAATGGAAATAAATTTATAATCCTAATGTGACCGGTTTGTTTTTTTTCTTAAAGAAATATATATATATGTATATATATAGAGAGATAGATAGATATAGATATACACACACATACACACACTCACGCACACGAATAAACAGATACATATACACACATAAACACATTTAAACACACACAGACACACACACACACACACACATATATATATATATATATATATATATATATATATATATATTGGGGTTTTATTTTCACCCATAAAATAAAATAGAGTAAAAACTCGTGACTCTGTGTTTCACGTCGCCGATTTCATGGGGAGTTTGTATACACTCAGTTCTATTCATATACACTAGTTGTACCTGTGTCAAATTCAGTGGTTAGTATCTACTCCCCGATTCGAATGAGGTGTTAGTCCTTTTATCATTTTTTCTTGGTCTTCGGTCTTTTTATCTCGCCCATCCACGTTGTGCTGCATTCTTTCAATGTCTGATGAATGGACAAGATGACTTCTTTTCTTGAGCGCATTCTTTATTCAATTTCTGAAGTCGCTTTTCAACTCATTATCCGGGTCGCAAAACCGGAAAATTAGCCTTACCATCGAGGAATATAGACATCCTTTCGCCGTTGTAGTTTTCAGGTAACAAGTTCAAAGTTGCTATCTAACTTTTAACTTCTGGAACACCTTGGTAAGCTGACTGAGATTATCGAATCACAGCCAAGTTCTCAAATGATCTCGAGGTCATCACCTGTCAATTATATCTATCTGACTGCAACAATTTCTACTTTCCGTTTATATCTTTTCAAACTTATCTACACTATAACTCAAATAATTGATACGGATAAACAGTTATTCAAGAGAACCACTAACTAGGATATCAATACTTTGTGGTTATATGTATATATATATACAGAGAGAGAAAGAAAGAGAGAAAGAGAAAGAGGGGGGGAAACAAGTGAAAATCGAGTAATATTAAAGAGATTCCATTATAACGAGGTTTTTTTTAGTTTTTATAGTGCACTGCTGCCTAGCCATTAAGCACTTATCTTTGTTTACTTTGCATATATATATATATATTTATATATATTGGTAAATGTATAGAGAGAAACAGACTAACAGACGGAGACAGAGATAGACAGGGAGTGAACCCCTGTTTGATGCGATACAAAATTAACTACGCTTGGTCCGTTTCTCATCAGTCCATGAGTTTGGTGTGAGGATCGCATCGGGGAAAGACTGGGCACGCTAGTCAAACATACATCTATATTTGTTATACCATCAAATTTGAGCATTTGTTCTTTATATTATAGCAAACACACACACACAAACGCGCGCGCAAATATGCACACACACGTACGTACACATATCAATAGGTTGAAATAGAAAACCTGTAATCAAATTAATAGGATCGATTCTCATTCAAATGATCTCATATCATAACGCCCTGTTTAAAATGTTTAACTGCATGTTAATATGTTTTTTCTTCTTTTTTTTTTTCAAACATCGACATGCTGAAAAAGAAAAATACGTTTAAACATGAAACATTGAATTTAAAGTTGTTTTAACATATGATATTAAAATTTGAAATAATTTCAAAGAGAATCGGAGAAGTTATTAGATTACGAAATGATATTTCTTACTTAAACACCCAGTACATCTCAACTCAATTTTTGAAACACTCTACACACACACACACACACACACACACACACACACACACACACATATATATATATATATATATATATATATATATTACCAGTCAAAAGTATTTAGCCAACCTAAACAATTATTTATCATCCAAAAAGGGTTATTTTTAATGAAACAAGTTAACCACCACAACGGGTTTATTAATTGTACCAAATAATTAGTCTCCCTGGGGCACCCACATTAAGCGCAAATTGAACACAAAAAAAACCCATAAAAACTTCTTAGACTTTTGGTTCATGAAAATGACCTCTTTTGGTCGCTATTACTTCCTAACAGACTCTCTGCATTCTTTCCACTAAAGACTGAAGGTAGACTGGAGATAGTTCTGCTCAGCTTTCCTGCTAAATTGCCAGAGGTGAGCTGCATTTGTGGCTTGTTTAGCATTGAATTTTTGGTCAAGTTCCTCCCACGCCTGTTCAAAGGGATTTAAGTCCGCTGATTGTGCCAGCTCAGATATCACTTGAAAGACGTGCTCTTCATTTTTGCTGTTAATACAACTTTTGCCAAGTTTACTTGTTTGCTTTTGTTTGCTTGCTTTTTGAGGTTTTATGGCATATCAATCTTTGTTGGTTATCTAATGCCAAATCCATTTTTATTCAAATAAACAGTTCTATTTCCAATAATTCAGTTTAGCATAAGTACAGTTTCAATGTCAAAAACAATTCTTTTTCAAGCAATTCAGTTTAGCATGAGTACTCAGTTTAGTTCTATTTAACCAATAGATTGGACCTTATCAGGTGCTACCACTCCGGGTCAGAGTGCAATGGCATTAAAGGAGTACTTCGCATTCCCCAATGATCCAGCATTACTGGAACCTTGCCATCAGATTATTTAGTCTTATATACAGGATACTCGTTGGAGGAGTCTTGCCTTTCTAAAGAGGTGCAGTCGATGTATTCTACAGCCCCAGCCGACTGGGCAAAATTTGCTTTGGGTCATTATCTTTCATGAGTCATATATATATATATATATTATCATATGTACCCGGAAGAAAAATACGTAGTAACATTTTTTGTCAATCTTAAAAGATTTAACTTATGACATGCGTTTCTGCTTTTTATACACAGTTTTATGGACAGACATTTTTTTTATTGTCACTGAGATTCACATATACATTTGGCTTCTTTTTAGACAGCAATGATGTGCAGATCTTTTCAATTTTTTTTTAAAATGTAATTCTATGTTTGAACAGTCCTCAGCAGGATTTCTATTTCTTCCAGTACCCCCCGTTTGTATGCATACTCTACCACTGTTCTATTACAATTCTTCTTGCGACAGCAAGTGTACCTGAATTAAAAATATCGCTGTTCGACAGATATTGACTCATAGTTGGCCCGAGGAAGCCGAAAACCGTGTTGTCTTTCTCCATGCATTATTCTGAGATATACGTGGATCTTAGTGTCAATTTTAGTAAAGATCTGTTATGAAATGGCGACGTTTTTCCAAGAAAAACAGACGAACTTTGACATTTATCATATATATATATATATATATATATATATATATATATATATGCGTATGTGTGCGTGTGTATGTGTAACGTATGCCTTTGTATGTGTGTGCATCTGTCTGTGTGAATATGTTATTCGTTTGCGAATATATATATGTGTGTGTGTGTGTGTGTGTGTGTACGTATATGTGTATGAGTGTGTATGATGTGTATGAGTCTATGTATCTGTCTATGCGTGTGAATATATTAATGGTTTCAATATATGTGTGTGTGTGTGTGTGTGTGTGTGTGTGTGTGTGTGTGTGTGTGTGTGTGTGTGTGTGTGTGTGTGTGTGTGTGTGTGTTGTGTGTGTGTTTCCTTTCCCATAATATGACCAATGCTTTAGAGCTTGTTTACAAATACAATATCTGTTTGGATGGAATAATATTTCTGTAGAAATAATATTAAAAAAAACTTGATATCATTACTTTAGAAGAAAATTAACTTCTTTAAAAAACTCTTGTTAAAAATGTACTCCTTAATAAGCGATACAATCAATCAATCAATCAATATATATATATATATATATATATATATGTATATATACTACAGTAACAAACTTTTCTTTGTATATATCTGTGCGCGCGCGCGTGTGTGTGTGTGTGTGTGTGTGTGTATTTAAAATTTGTGCTAGACAGTAGTTAAAAAATGCTTCGATACTATTGCAGCTGAGAAGCTCTAAAACCTTAAACTTAAGTTCTGATTATGTCTTACTGATAGCATTACTCAGAATTTCTTGACACCACAACCATCAAGAAAGAAAATATCGTAATGACGTATTAACTTCGGTATGTCTCAAGAAAAATATTTCCCAAGAAATAGCGCTGTGCACGCAGGGACCGAGAATGAAAAAAAAAAAAACCTGCATTTTTTTGGTTTTTACCAAATAAAGTAGTTATATAGGATTTTTGAACAGATTTTTATAATTTTTTTTTTTTTTTTACAACTGGAGATTTGTTTGAGTGTAGATGGTACAAAATAAATTTAAACCGGCTCATTGGCCTTGTGGGTAGAGTGTTCGCCAATGGTTCGGAAACCTGGTTTCAATCATACCAAAGACATTAAAAATAGTACTTGCTACCTCCTTGCTTAACACTCAGTTTTATAAGGTTCATATCAAGGTTAAAGTGACGCAATCCAGGGAAAGGATAAGCACCCTTTCCTACACCTAGGTGTAGTAGCTATTGAAAAGGGCGCCTTCTGGTCACCCTCGACTACGGTCGCCAACTTTACTTACTTACACCCGGATAACAATTTGGTTTTCTTTTTCAACTTTATTTGGGTTCTGAGAATTTAAATTTTCAACATTGTTCCTTTCATGATGCAGATTAGTTTTTTTCACCATTCCGATATTCTGGAGATTTTCTATTTTTTTTTCCTTCCCTTTATTACATTTTCCTATGTAATTATTGTTTATTTTCCTGTCTCAATTTTAAAAAGGATATTTAATTGACTTATCTTTTAAAAAATATAGGTTATTCCCATGGTATAATGGCTAAAGTGCCAGACTGCGACCTCTTGGGAACCAAGTTAGATCTACAATCACTTTCAATTTCGGACTAGTACCTTCCTGAAAGGTATAGACCCCTTTATCCTTCCAGAGATGGGTCAAACAGCATTAATGCTGTTCTTTTAAAAGGATTGCTTCGACATTAAATAACCCACGAAGGTTGGTATTTCATTAAACAAATAAGCCAAATAAAGAAAACTAACACCCTTTTGTAAGTATATTTATATTACAATTTCAAACAGTCTCTTCCTATTCACCGTCTATCTCAAATTAATTCTTGGAAACTCCCTCAGGGGATTAAGAAAAACGTTCATATTTTCATGGGAGTATCTTTATTAGAAAAGCAAAACTGCTATTATAGAGACAACCTTAGGAAAAAATTAATAATCTTGTGATAGAGATTTTAAAATCATAATTTTATAGAGATTTTTTCCCACAGAAATATCTACATTTTTTAAAAAAACCCTTGTACTTCTGTTGTATTGAAGATTTAATGTAAGCCCAAATTAGCACGTATCCATTTAATAGACATTGTACTGGTATTCAAAAGTTTAAACCAAGTTGCTAAATAGGCAAGTAGAATAAAATTGATTGAGATTCGCCACTCTTTCAATTAATAAGACCTTCCTGTTTTACCATGAAAAAATCACGCTCAAACAGTATTCACTGCAGGGGCTTCAAAATACGTCTTTATTTCCACTGCGAGGCGCTTTACTTGTAATCTTTCAACCGTTTCTGATTGAATTTGAAGCCAAGGCATTTTCTCGCAGAAATATCACCGCAAACGATATTATTTACAAATTTCACCTTTTTTTTTTTAGATTAGCTTGTTATGGCAAAATATATGTGATGTAATGGTTACCATCATAAGAAATAGACACGACGAACTGAGTTCAATTCCTAGATTAGGCTGTTTGTATTTCACATGGCGCAAATACTTTGGGAAAATTATGAGTCCAATCAATCTATATTCAGCTATTGATAAATAGTAAGGTAGATTGGGGTCGTTAACCTTGGTATGGCAACGAGTCTGGGAGAAGGAAAACTCTGCATTTGAACCTTGTTAAACTCCGCTAAAAAACTGACCTTGTTTCGCGTCCTGCTCGTGCAGAGGGGTTGGATAAATATATATAAAAGAAGAAAAACTCTGAATTCAAACCAGCTGTACCTCGCTTAAAAATTGACCTTGTGCTACATCCTGCCCGTCGAGGAGGGGGGGTAAATATGTAGTTTGATATATTAAAAGAAGATGTTCTTTTTAAAAAAAATCTATTCTACATCCCCCATAACTAAATTTCTTTTTCGGGATCTAAAATACAGAAATATATAAATTTATGTACATATTTTTTCTTCTTCTTCACCATGACTAGTTGATTTGGCGTCAGTTGTGTACGATACGAACTGGTGGCTCAGTTGTAGAGTTTCGGCACTGTGATCGCTGGTTCGATCTCCAGTTGTGGAGATTACGATATACACTGCTGATGAGAAATGATAATGTCGAAACAGCTGTACAGTGTTCCCGTGTATTGTGCGTAGGTGTTCGGCGGATTTTTTGGTCATGGTAATTCACTATATAAATTTAGTTTTATATTTATAAGGGTAATCTGTTATGAGCTAATGAAGTTGAATGGGTTGCACAAGTTTTCACAATGTTGGTGGGGAAGGATACCTGTCTTGAAAATCAGCATTTTTAAGTACTCCCTTATCTTATATACCGGCAGAAGAAAAGACTATAATACTTGTATATAAAAATATTCATCTCTTCTTTTTTATCACCATATTTACAAAATGGTTGGCAAGGAGAGAGTCACAAACTGCTAAGATTTAGACCAGGTTGAGATACAATATATTCAGAGAGCCTTACATCTTTGCTCAGCCTCCACGAGACTGACCCAAGGCCGACTTAAAACATTTATCGTCATTTCTTCTTCGTTCTAGGATCATACTCGCTTTCTTAATTCAAACCCATTAAACCCCGTATTAAAACTTACCTTGTGTTACATCCATCTGTTCTTCTTCCATCCATGTGTAAAGAGTAAGACAAACTGGGTTTTTTAGCAGCAGTATGTCAACCAGTCTTAGAGGTGCCCGTGGTGTAATGGTTATAGTCGTTGGAAATGGACACGGCGATACGAGTTCAAATCCTAGACGACACTGATTGCATGTCATATAGCACTAATGTCCTCGGGAAAGGTATGAATCCAATTATTCTCCCTCCAGCTATGGGTAAATAGTAGGACAGACTAGGTTTTTCAGCCTTGGTATGGCAACTAGTCTAGGAGAAGGAAAACTCTGGATTCAAACCTGTTAAACTCCGCTTAAAAATTGCCCTTGTGTCATATTCTGCCCAAGCGGAGGGGTTGGTAAATATGAGTATGTCAACCAGTCTAAAAGAAGGAAAACTTATCGGTTCTTATACGTTAGGAAGCTGTTAAATAACAGGTTACAACATTTTACATCTTTAGCTATTTTTTAACCGAGGCCCAAGGAGTCCGAAGGGTTAATCTCTCATTCTTGCTCCTTTTCCTAAACCTCTCTCCCTCTCTCTCTCTCTCTCCTTTGCTCTCTTTCTCCATAACTTTTTAATCCTAAGTCTTTATCTCTCTAATACCCATCTCTTGCTTCTCTTTTTCACCATTTCTTTTTTAATGTTTCCTAAACACTCTTTTTTTAATCTTCCTCTCTCTCTCTCTTAGTTCCCTGTTTCTTAAACTTCGTTTGGTCGTTCTCGCTCTCCTTCCTTCTCCTTTTTTGTTTTAATATTTCTTCCATCCTTTACGTTCTCCTTTATCCTCTCTCTCTCTCTCTCTCTCTCTCTCTATATATATATATATATATATATATATATATATATATATATATTCATTTACTTTTTCAAGTTTCTTCCGTTTTCTTTCCAGATTTTTTTCTATTCTCTTTAAATTCCTCTCTTTCTCTTTACCATTTTTTTTTATTTTTCGCCAATCTCTCTCTCTCTCTCTCTCTCTCACACACACACACACACACTCTTTCTCTCTCTCTCTCTATCTCACACACTCTCTCTCTCTCTCTCTCCCACCTTTCTTCCTTTCACTATTTTTTTTATTTTCTTGAAGTTTATTCTTCCAATTCCATTGTACTATTCACGTCGTTTACTCATGTTAATAACAATGCAATATATGAGCGACAATGTCAAAAAGAATTTTTATTCGTTTTCCACACGAGGCAACATCATCTTCGCTTCTCGATATCACCTTCTTCTCTCTTCATTTTTTCTTATTTCTTTTTTCTTTTTCTTTTTTCCCTTGTTGTGATTGTATAATCAAGCAAGAAATTCCCTACGTATATTCTTCTAAGCTACTAGACTCTTATTGTTCCACGTTTGTCGCTAGAACCTATGCACAAGCCTTGCACTTCTTTTAACAGTTATTCTATTTTGCATATTTTTTTCAAATATATTCAATCAGTGTAAAAGTGAAAGGCTGCTAAAAAGAATGTAGGACAAGTAGAAACGTAAATCTCTATTTTTTTTTTGTTTCTATTCCGAAGCAATAACAAATGAAACAGACAAAATGGCAATAGATGAAAATGACACTGAATCATTCCAAGAGCCTCGCAAAGTATCTATGATATTGTTTTAGCTTCTTTTGTTAAGGTTTCTGTATTTCAACTGACCGATTTTGCGGCCTTCTCCAGCTGCATAATTCTTAGAGAATTCAAGTTCCGTAATTTTTAAAGGATTAGTTGTCATCCGAACATTAATTTCGACACTTTTTAAAGGATTAGTTGTCATCCGAATTTCGACACTTTTTAAAGGATTAGTTGTCACTAATTTTCGACACTTTTTAAAGGATTAGTTGTCATCCGAACATTAGTTGTCATCCGAACATTAGTTGTCACTAATTTCGACACTTTTTAAAGGATTAGTTGTCATCCGAACATTAGTTGTCATCCGAACATTAGTTGTCACTAATTTCGACACTTTTTAAAGGATTAGTTGTCATCCGAACATTAATTTCGAACTGCTGAAATACTGTGACGTTAACAAAAGCGACGAATAGAATGAGATAAATATCTCATTCTATTCGTCGCTTTTGTTAACGTCACAGTATTTCAGCAGTTCAAATCTTCGGCCTTCATCAGGTTTATGATCAGATCGGAAGCTATGTTCTCTAATTTCTTCAGATTATCTGATTTGTTCTAGTCACTTTTTTTGACGTCACAGTATTTCATTTTATCAAATCTTCGGCTTTCTTCTGATATACAATAACATTGGACGATATCTTCTGTCATTGTGTGAATTCCAAATGTTACATGATGAATAAGCTGCCGACCAAATTTGTTAAGTAAGTGTAGAATTCAAAATATATAAATTCAAAACTTAACTGGTAATTCATTGGAAGAGGAGTTATGGAAAATAACCAGTGATGTGATAGACAAGACTTGACCACTGGCTGACCTTTTTAGCAGTTCTCTGTTTGGTTGGTTCAGACGTGAGAACGGGTCACTTAGGTAGAGAGTCAGAATAATTTAAGGCGCCGTAACGAACGGACACCTAAAATGGCTATTTCTCCAGCCGTAGGGTTGACTTGGGAAACTGAGTAAATAAAGACGTCGAGAATCCCGTAAAGTTTTTGTATCGATTTATAAGAACAGAAGTAGACACGGAGATCAAAATAAACCCAAGATGACCCGAAGAAGTTCACACTCTACGATGTCCTAGACAGAAGACCAGAGAATCAGACCAAATAGATAAGTATAAGAAAAAGCTTAAAGTGTAAATATTAGTGGTTCCCTGTCTATCCTCACTCTCTCTTTAGGCGACGATTTCGTCAAATAATTTCGTAACTTTCGTAATAAACAAGAGATGATATTTTTATTTCTAAGGGTTATTGTCTTTCCTTCCTTCGTCCTCCGGTATTCTTCATTAAGACGATTTGTTTCTTTTTAGTCGCTTTTATTGACGTCTCAGTATTTCAGCCGATCAAATCTTCGGCCTTATTTAGGTGTGCAATTCATATAAAAGTTTGACTTAATATAAACAGTTCTATTTCAAACAATTCAGTTTAGCATAAATACACAGTTTAAATGTCAAAACAGTTCTATTTCAAACAATCTAGTTTAGCATAAGTATTCAGTTTAGTTCTAGTTGACCCATTGATAGGACCCTATCCAGTGCTACGACTCCGGGCCAGAGTGAACCAGGGAGCGATGGCAATGAAGGGGTACTTCGCATTCCCCAAAGATACATCATTAATGGAACCTCGCCGTCATATTGTTTATTGTCATATCAAGGACAATCGTTGGAGGTGGGGAGTGTTATCCCTCTGCAGAGATGCATTCGGTGTATTCTACTCGACAGAGTAAGCTTTTCTTGGATGGTGTACCAGATGGAAGAGAGGTGGCCGTATAACTTCTAATAGGATGCCTTCTATACAGCTTAGATACAACTAATATGATGTCTTCTATACAGCTCATAGTATCCTTGCATAGCCCCCATCTAGCTTTGCTTTCCAAGTATTTTGTGAGAGTCCAAGTGGTGCCACCATACATTAATATTATACAGCTACAACTTAGAATGATTCCTGTTTTATTTTATTACCAGTACCAGATTTCCATATTGTTGACCAGTCATGTTTTAGGTATTCGAATTTGAAATAACTTTCATTATATGAGATATTACTACCAAGGTATATGAGTTTGTTTAATTTCATTGGCATGCCATTTAATAAGGAGAAGGTATCATATATCATTGGAAATCAGACCTAACCGATAAAATGAAACGCAGTTTCTTCCAGGCAGCGGTCGCATCGATACTGCTATATGGCTGCACTACATGGACGCTAACAAAACGGCTGGAGAAGAAGCTAGGCGACAATTACACAAGAATGCTACGTGCAATCTTAAACAAGTCATGGCGGCAACACCCCACAAGACACCAACTGTACGGCCACCTGCTTCCTATCACGAAAGCTACTCAAGTTAGACGAACCAGACATGCAGGACACTGCTGGAGAAGCAGGGACGAACTCATAAGAGATGTACTCTTATGGACCCCCACACATGGCCTTGCAAAAGCCGGACGACCAGCACGAACATACATTCAGCAGCTATGTGAGGATACGGGATGTTGTCCTGAAGACCTACCTAGGGTGATGAACGATAGGGAGGAGTGGCGAGAGAGGGTCAGGGATATCCGTGCTACCAGCGCGATATGATGATGATGATCATGATCATATATCATAAGGGGTTTATATGATTTCAAATAAACTAAATGAAACGAATCACTAGAGTTGATATGATAATAATGCAACCTGAGTATCACTTTATATTTAAAATTCCGATTATGAGGTTTAAGATTAATTTTGAATATGAACGTCAGTGTTAACAGCACCTCCTGTGATTCACACGACTTTATTATGCATTGACTGCTATAAATCGAGTTTACAAAACCACCAGATAACATGATTAAATAACAGTTGCTTATACAGTGTTTCAGCTAAATCATTCTTCGATCTTCTGCATACCATCCCACGGCAAGTATTTGATTGACTAATTCAATCTAACGACATATCATCCAAACTAGATTTTTTCTGTAGGGGTTAGGGAATCACGTTTAATATACATTTAGATTTACATATTTTATGTGTGTGCGTGTGTTTTTTTGTTTTTTTTTTTGTTTTGTTTTTTGGCACGTGGTCCAATCGAATACGAATAAATTTAATGCAGATTTATTTGGACCGTACATAGATCCCTAACAGATACTACCACTCCGAGCCAGAGTGGAGCTGGGAATAAATGGCAATGAATGAGTACTGTACACTCAGCAGTTCTCCATAAGTGGAGCCTCATCATAAGATGCACTATAGGGTCATATACAGTATGTTCTTTCTATTGAGAGCAGATTGGCTTATAATAATTGAAGCAGACAAGGTGTCTATGATTAAAGAAGTGTAATTTGGCAATGAATCGTAGTTTACGTGTTCAGTAGTCGGATTATTTGCTTGCAGTCATTTGTTTGGAACATCAACACCTGAAGTCATCGAGGTGACCTCGTCGAAACTCCTGCCATAATGGAAAGAGGAATAACAACATTTGATAAGAATTAATTCTCTTATATTAATGATTTACCCCTACCTGACTGTGGTGAATTTTGAGACAAGACCGTCACGATTCGACGACGAAGAAATTCTTATTAAACATTAAATTTTCTCTCTTCCCTGTTTTTCTACAATCTAGAGATTATACTTTTGCGTACGGACCAATCTGAACGGTTCGATCACCCAAATACTGTGTAATAAACGGCAAGTCATGTTTAGTAGGTTTAATTGGGCGTATAAATATATCTTTTTATTTCTATTTCTCTTTCTATATATATTCATGTGTGTGTGTGTATGTGTGTGTAACAGAGGGAGAGTATCTAATGTGTATAATTATACAACAAATAATACATCTCCAAACGACTACTTATATATATATATACATATGAAGAAAAATTGATAATAAGGTAATCCAAGTAGAAGGAGAAGCAAAGTTGACACAATAGCGTTTCGGTTCTTGTGAACCATCATCAGGTCTATGAGGGATGATATTAGTGATGTTAAATCAACGATGGATGTTTAAAAATGCAGATTAGGGAAAATTTGTATAACAAGAAAAAGTTGGCCGTTTAATTAGTGATTCGGCGTTTGTTGTTTTAAATTACGTCATTTGACATATTAGGAATATTGTATAGACTCTATGTTCCGTTTGTTTATTGAGAAAGATTTACAATCAAAAGGAAGAAAAAGAAAGACAAAAAGAAAAAGAAAGCATAAAATTATGATATATGAGGAATATATTAACTAAAGATGGAATATATTGTAGTTATTAAAATAGATTTTCTCAAGTAAGGAGAAATAATATAAAAGCCGGGACGAGTATTTAGGGAATTAAAGAGTGAAATAGCAGCGGCTTGGAAAATTAATCTTAGACTTTTATTATGAATATAAATGAGCATCTTTGCAGAATTGAAATCGAAGTTGTGATTAGATTGAGAAGTGTGTAGAAATAATGCATTGTTTAAGTTACCAATTCTTATGTCTCTTATGTGTTCTTTCAAGCGTAGGTGAAGGTTCCGAGATGTTTCACCAATATATTTAAGTTTACAATTCTTACAAAGGATGCAATAAACACCGGCGTCTTAAAATATGTTGCGTTGATGGCAAGAGTATACTAATTCGTGAATCGTTTTATATATGAGTTGTAGTTTCCATATTCACTATTTCTTATATTGGAGAGGAATTGTTGAATATCAATTCCTGCTATGGCAACTATTTTGAAGAGTTCCCTGATAGACACAGTGCTCAGACTAAGCCCCACCTCAACATCTAGAAATCTGTTATGATTTATACACAACGTCTGACTTTGTGTAGGCAGAGAGAGATCAAACACGAATGAGAAATATTTGGAAAGTCATTTACTTAATCGGGAATGCAACTATTTTTTGTCTCCACCCAATTTTAAGATCTATTTCCTTTTAAAATCTGATTCTCTTCATTTTACGGATGACTAACTTTGAAGAATTGTCGGTCGGAAAGTGCCTAAATTCTACATATGTTTTAATTAATTCAAATCATTATTAAAACCCTGTTCCTTATTTTAAAACTTATTTTAACATGGTGTTGTGCGAGAAATATGTATACATGTCTGCATCTATCTATCTGTCTATATATATATATATATATATAAAGGTGGCGTCCTCAGTCGAGGGTGACCCGAAAGCTCCCTTTTCGATAGCTACTACATCAAGATGTAGGAGAGGGAGTTACTACTTTCGCTGGATTGCTCCACTTTACCCTTGATCCGTACCTTATAATGCTGAGTGTTATATATATATATATATATATAACACTCAACATTATATAAGCTATATATATATATATATATATATATACAGCTGATATCTTTTAGTCAAGTATGCATCCAACGATTCACCTTTCAGCTATGTATAAAACAAGCTGGCTAGACTGATTCTTTATTAGTATGGTAACCGGTCTCGAAGACAAAGACACTGGATTAAAAATTGTTAAACGCCACTTAAAGAGGGCCTTGTGTCAATTTCTGCTCCTAGAGGAAGAGTTGGATGTAGATGCGATACCATAACTAATGAAGATTTTCCAAGGCGTGGTTACTGTTAATTGAAAGCTATATATATATATATATATATATATATATATATATATATTGTAAGTGCCCTTACGTCCGGTACTTTTCAAATGTCACACCGGAGAAACGATTAAAAACGAGAAGTTAAATTAGGATTATAAAATAATAGATGTGACTAAAAAGAGGGAAGAGAATTATGGGAGGGAACGTTATGTCACATCCGAATTAAGAATGTCTCCCAATATATGCAAGATAAGACTAGGTCTCTGTCTGCAGAGAGAAGAGCGATCTAAGAAATTATAGATCGCCTCTAAAATGTTGAGATAGATTTTGCTCCTAGCTCTATGTACAACATCCTTTTTATTTTTTATTAATTTTGTTCTCCCAAATCACATATGATTCCCCTAATAGTTTGTTTATATAATTTGTCTTGTACCAATAATTTGTTCAAATATATATATATATATATATATATATCCGCCATATGTAGGTTTTATTACAAAAATGATATGTTTACTAAGTTATTTATAAATGAGGAATTCTGATAATGTGACTAAATCTTACAGGAATTTCTAAGTGTAATTTTGGTACGAAAGCCATTTGTCCCGATCGACATGAATCGTAAATGAAAGTTTTCTATTTTATTCCTGTTTGACATTTAGTCAGCTTCGTTTGAGTTGATCGAATCTTCTTAAAATTCTTTAGTGTCCCGGTTCACTCATCTACTCCTAACGACAAGAACCCCTTCCCCGGCTGCAACAACCACTCAGAAGGGAATTCGATCCTCACCAGCTAACTTCACATGTACGAAGGAAAAAAAAGAACAGAAAAAAAAACAATAGCAATTTTTTTAAAGCGCGCGTAGCGTAACTATTACTTTCATTGTAGACACAGTTTCAAATCCTGGACGAATATTTTTATGTTTCACTTAGTGCAGATATCATTGGTAAAGACAAAGATACATCTTTAAAGAACTAAACCAGATGAGGTCCCAGTGGTGTAATGGTTATCCTTGTTGGAAATGGAAACAGCAAACCGAATTCAAACCCCTGACGAGGCTGTTTGCATTTCACATAGCGTTAATACCCTTGTGTACGTTTTTAATCAACCTATACTATGGGCAAATAGTTGGGCTTATTATTAACCTTGGTAGAGCAGCCGATCTAGGAGAAGGAAAATTCAGTTTTCAAACTCCAAACCTGTTAAACTCCACTTGAAAAATTAACCCTGCGTTTCACCTCGCTGATTCGGAGGTAAATAAATACATTATTGAATTACGGCATATTGGACTCTTCAACACTAGTAAGGCAACTAGTCGAGGCGAATGAAAACTCTTAATTAAAAGCAGCTTTTTAAACCATGCCAGGGATGATTTCTTGCTACTGGCTTTATGTTACCCAGTGTAAACTGTCACTCGTTTCTTAAAGATTAGTAACCTTCAAATTGAGCGGTGGAAGGCCTTGAAGGGGAATTACTTAACGTGGAACTATGATGACTTTTAAACGCAGTTTCAATGTAAGTACACAGGTTATTTGTCAAAAACATTTCTATTTAAAGCTATTCAGTTTAGTCAAACTGTTTTAATTCAAACAATTCAGTTTAGCATCAGTATGCAGTTTAGTTCTATTTAACCCATAGATAGGGCCCTATTCCGAGCCAGAGTGGACCTGGGAGCAGTGGCAATGAAGGAGTGCTCTGCATTCCCTAAAGCACTGGAACCTCACCAACAGATTATTTAGTGTCATATCCAGGACACATAATAGGGAGGAGTCTTACCCCTCTGCAAAGGTAAAGTAAAGTTAGCGACCATAGTCGAGGGTGACCTGAAGGCTCCCTTTTCGATAGCTACTACACCAAGGTGTAGGGGAGGGCGCTACTCCATTCCCAGGATTGCTCCACTTTACCCTTGAACCGTACCTTATAATGCTGAGTGTTAAGCAAGGTGGTATCAAGTTCCATTTTTAAAGTCTTTGGTATGACTCGACCTGGGATTGAACCCAGGTCTCCCGGGCCATTGGCGAACACTCTAACCGCTGGGCCCCAGCCGACTGGGCAAGGTTAAGATGGCTTGAACATCATCAAATTCTAGAAACAGATTAGATCATATATATATGACATATAAGATAGGAGGTAGTGTAGTTATTGTAGTATGGCTTTTGCAGCCTTGGTATATAAACGGTTTTAAATTGATTTCAGAATAGTTGTTGGAGGTAAAAATGGCGCCCTATATCTGAAGTGCCAGTTGCTCTAAGTGTGTTTTTTTTCTTTGGTAACAATAACAGGGATAGGGATACATAGGCAATCCTTCTCTAAGAAAATTTGCGTCTCCGTTGGTGGCATCATGAAGGGTCATATGACAGTCAGAAACCCGTTATCAAGGGGTTTTTACCACTGTTCTTTGAACAGAAGAAACTTTGTCTCCGAGCCTCCCAAGGTATGGTAAAGGCATGGCTATATTATCTACCTTCATAAAAAAAGGGTGTCCTGAGGTACGACACTAAACTACATCTGTGTGGAGTAACCTTTCATTGGCATTACTCTCATATGCACTCTGACTTTCAGTGGTAATTAATGTTTCTGTTACACTTATGATTCTCATAGATCTGTTCGAAAATTATTAATATTGGATAAAAACTCCAGAGACCTTAAAACCGTGTGCTAACAAATGACTATTATTAAATAGAAATAGTCGCTTGAAGGCTTATAATTCAGGGTAAAATAGTATAGGAAAAGAACGTTTGAAACCATATATTAATTTACAAAGCTCTTTTGCTTAGATGTGGCACAAGGCCGAATGGATGGAACATCCCATGAGACTCAAACTCACTCGTAAAGGTTTGCTTGTCTAGCTTGCGAACCACCAGAGGCGCCATTATTCGAAACCATATTGGGTGTGGAAATTATTTGGATTTGATAAGAATACTTGATATCATATAACTTCGTGTAAAAATAACAACAACTATAAAAAAAATCTAAATATAAACGTACAATGAACGCGACTTCTTTACCTCTAGACATAAAATAAAGGGTAACGAGTTGACATACTGTTAAAATAGATCAATATATTAATCAAGGAGGGTAATCGTTACGGAGTAGAGAAGTGGGGCTCTTGTTTTGGGTATGGAGTACCTATTCAGTGCCATTATTCCTTTGTCCACTCAAAACTGGAGTGGCTGCGTCTATTGGGGTTTCATATGTGCTGTAAATGAATATGCTTAAAATTATTCGTAGTCAACAGGAATATTTAGCCCTGTCGGCTGTAAAATGCACTTGTTGTAGATGGAGGTAAGACCCCCCCCCCAACAAAACGAGTGTCTTGGATGTAACATTAAAGACTCTTCTAGTGAAGCTTCACTCCAGGAGCCATGGGGAAGGTAAAGCACTCCTTCATTACCATTGTCCCCTGGTGCACTCTGAACTGGAGTGGTAGCACTTGACAGGGTCCTATTTATGGGTAAAAAAAACTGTTTGACATTTAAACTGAGTACAAACAAATGAATTTCATTAAATTGAATATTAAGATAGAACCTTTTGACCATTTAAAAGCATGTAAACAAATGACTATCTAATTGAATTGTTAGTGACACACATTTGGGACATAGATTCTTGACATACCCTCTTCATATTATACTTAATGGCTGGATTCCAAGTTGGGTCTTCCCCCAGCAGCCACCGCTCCTTCATCTAAACGGCAAAAGACTAGGCTTATTGCCTGGCTTCTGCGGTGCCCTTGGAGGGTTTTCTCGACGGAATCTTAGTGCCAGGTAATCGTATGATACTGTTCATTATTTTTCGTAAGTTGGAAATCTTTATTACTGCTGAGAATTTGATCTTTGTCCTCTAATATTTGTTTGAAAAAAAAATTCAGCTAATTATCTAATACCCTACTTGCAATTAAACTTTTGTTATCAGCACTTTGAATTAACATTGTTGGTTTTAACATTACAATTTAATTCATGACTTTACTTGAACGATTGGGAAGTGTCCTCGTGGTATAATGGTTACAGCTCTGAGCTGCAGAAGAGTAGTAATCGAGTTCGGGCCCTTGACAAAGATATGAACACCCTTATCCTTCCAGCTATGGGTTAAATAGCATCACTGTTGATCTTCTAGAAGGATGGCTTTGGCATTGAATAACACATGAAGGTTGATATGCCATAAAACAAAGGAACCATTTACTTGAACATATCAACTACTACTGATGGTAAGGGCTCCTCGAGTGGTGTAATGGTTAGCAAACTAGTCTAGTAAAACTTTACAAGTGAGTTCGAGTCTTATTGAGTGCCCTATTCTTTAGTCCTAGTGCTAGATCTAAGCAAAAGGCTTCGTAAATAAATACTACAGTTATAAACAGATTAACAAACTTAGAAGACGTTTTACTTGTTTTGTTTCTTATTTAGTTGCAAATAAACTAATCACAATTAAGATTCAATTTTTTCATTTAAAAGATAATTTGGTTTGGTTTTGTTTGGTTTGGTATTATGGCACATCAACCCTTGAAGATTATTTAATGCCAAATCCTTTTTATACATATACATTAAATATATTATTTCTAAACAGATTTTGTAGATAATATTTTTAAAATGAGCCAATTTTCTCTGCCAGTTAAAAGGTTTCTCTTATTTCTATCAAATATGAATAATTCTATTTACTAATGACCACTTGTTTGCGCACAGTTTAATGTTTTCAAGTATTGCTATGTCTCACTGAAAATTCGATTAAATATCAGTCATTTGTTTACACACAGTAAAATTGTCAAACAGTTCTATTTCAAAAAATTCTGTTTAGCATAAGTACACAGTTTAAATGTCAGACAATTCTATTTAACCCACAAATAGGACCCTATGAAGTGTTAACACTCTGGGCAAGAGTGGACCTGTGAGAGATGACAATAAAGGGGCACTCCGCATTCCCCAAAGCTCCAGCAATACCAAAGCCTCACCATCAGATTATTTAGTGTTATATTCGGGACATTCGTTGGAGGAGTCTTACCTCTCTACGGAGATACAGTCGGTGTATCCAACAGCCCCTGTCGACTGAGCCATTAATAGACGAAGATTTCGGTTTGATGAAATATACTTAAAAAACATCAATTCATTGAAAGTAATAGTATAATTTTCTGCCGAGAAAAAATAAACCTGGTAATATCAGGTACATCAAGTTAAAAACTGGAGAAGCCCTGATGTAAGACTTTCGATGCTGATTGAGTACAGCAGAATATTTACCTTGTGTCAGAGTTAATAAGGCTGTGTATGCACCGGGATGACTCACTGTTAACGATTGATAAACTCGTTTAGCAGATTTTATCATTCTGAGTTTTTGCCTTAGTGACTGCTCCGCAAATATAACCTTGTACCATGCTGACATAATCGGATATTTACGACAGTTGTTTGTTTCTTTCGTATTCTTCATTCATTTCAGGTAACTACGCTCTAAATTCGGAGCGAGAACTTAAGACGTCGAAAGTCTTATAAATGAAAGAGTCTGATATATTTAAGCCGATTGAATTTGGATTTCATCCAACAACTTCTAACCTTTTGTTCTTGCGAAATCTATATTCATCTAAAATATTTTACACTTTCAAGCAAGATTACATTGTCTAATAATAATAATAATAAAATAATGATGATATTAATAATAATAATAATAAAATAATGATGATATTAATATTAATAATAATAATAATAGTAAATCGATAATACGCAACAGTATACAAAATGTAGATTGTGTGATGATAAAGACGAAACCATTACTCACATGATAAGCGAAAGTAGCAAACTAGCACAAAAGAAGTATAAGACTAGACATGACTGGGTAGGAAAAGTGATCCACTGAGAATTGTGCAAGAGAATAAAATTTGACTATACCTCTA
Source organism: Sepioteuthis lessoniana (assembly GCA_963585895.1). NCBI lineage: Eukaryota > Metazoa > Mollusca > Cephalopoda > Myopsida > Loliginidae > Sepioteuthis > Sepioteuthis lessoniana. The sequence goes on along the minus strand of OY757914.1, from coordinate 89,229,655 downwards.
AGAGTTATATGCCCGAACCAGAATCTGTCATTAGGGGTTAGTTGCGTGAAATTCTTTGGAATTTGGAGACACAAACAGATTGCCTAATCCCGGACAAAATACCAGACTCAATAAACAAAACAAAAAAAATAGTCGATAAAATTGAATAATATAAAAGAGAATATACTGTATAGTAAACTTTGCCCTCCCAGCAGGCCACAGAGCGAAAATCAAAGAAAGTGATGAGAGAAACAATAACTGTGACCTTGCCAGAAAACTAAGAAAGCTGTGGAACATGCGAATGATGGTGATACAAATTGTAATTTTCGCTCGTTTAATCACTCACGATAGCTTGTAAAAGGGGGGATGAATGAGTTGGAAATCAGACGTTCAATTGGGACCATTCAAACTACATCATTGTTAACATCATCCAGAATACTATGAAGCGTCCTGGGGAAGTGAGGAGACTTGCTGTCTCTTAGACTCCATTGAAAAACTATCAGCTAACTCGCAATGAGTATATTAATAATAATGATAATAATGATATACAAACGGATCACCTAATCTCGGCCAGAAGACCAGACCTTGTAATAATCAACAACAACAAAAAAAAATCTGCAAAATTGTCGTCTTTGCTGTCCCGGCAGACCACAAAATAAAACTGAAAGAATGTGAAAAGAGAGATAAGTACCTCGACCTTGCTAGAGAATTGAAAAAACTATGGGACATGAAGGTGACAATTATACCAATTGGGATTGGTGCTTTTGGTACGGTAACTAAAGGATTACTAAAGGACATGGAAGATTTAGAAGTTGGCGGCCGAGTGGAGACCATCCGAACAACAGCATTATTAAAAACGGCCATAATACTGAGAAGAGTCCTGGAGACTTGAAGAGATTTGCTGTCACTCAATCTCCAGTGAAAAACTCTAATTGGTAAATAATAATAATAGTAGCAATATTAATACAACGACATGAAGACTTCAGAGAAAAACGCGGTGAAAGACTGATTACAGTCACCAGAAAAATACTAACAATACGAGGATTAACAGAACGACAATAACGAGGGGAAAATGGGAAGAAAAACAACTCTGTTGACGTTTTAAGCTACTGATAAGCAACATCTCACACGAAAAAACATGGATGTGGCTAAGAACAGGAAACCTTAATAGAGAAACTGAATCTCTCCTTATAGCAGCCCAAAACAACGCTATACGAATCAATCATATCAAAACATGAATAGATAAGACGTAACAAAACAGCAAATGTAGGTTATGTGGTAATAGAGACGAAACGACCAATCGCATAATAAGCGAATGCAGTAAGTTATCACAGAAAGAATATAAGACTAGACACAACAGGGTGAGCAAAGTTGTCCACATGTAATTGCTCATACGAACAAATGGTATATGCAAAACCCAACATCTGTCCTGAAGAATGAGACACATAAACTCCCATGGGATTTTGACGTACAAGTAGATAATTTAATCTCGGCCAGGAAAAGAAAAAGAGAACTTGCAAAATTATTGGTTTTGCTATCCCGGCTGACCAGAGAATAATATTGAAAGAAAGCAAAAAGAAAGATAAATACCTCGACCTTGCTTTAAGGAATTGAAAAAAAAAAACTGATGAACATGAAAATGACAAGTATACCAACTGTAATTGGTACTCTTGGTACAGTTACCAAAGGATTAATAAAGGGACTGGAAGGAATAAGAAATAAGAGGACGGATGGAGCATCCAAACTACTGCACTTATGAGAATAACCAGAATACTGAGAAGAGTCCTGGAAACTTGAGGAGACTTGCTGTCCCTCAAACTCCATTGAAAGACCATCAGCATTGTCTGGTGGGAAAAATTCTCAAGGAGTAAATAATAATAATAATAATGATAACATTAATAATAATAATATTGATACTAATAATATTAATAATATTAACATTAATAATATTAATAATAATAGTGATAAAAATAATAATATTAATAAAAATAATATTAATAATAATAATAATATTAATGAAAATAATAATAATATTACCAAGAATAATAATAATAATATTAAAAATAATAATAATGATATTAATAAGAATAATAATAATGATAGTATTATTCATAATAATATTAATAATAATATTAATAATAATAATATTAATAATAATAATAATGATAATATTAAAAATAATAATGATATTAATAATAATAATAATATTAATAATAATGATAATATTAATAATAATAATAATATTAATAATAATAATGATAATATTAATAATAATAATGATGATAATATCTATAATAATACTAATAATGATAATATTAATAATAATGATAATAATAATAATACTAATAATGATAATATTAATAATAATAATAATGATAATATTAATAATAATAATATTAATAATGATAATAATATTAATAATAATAATAATATTGATAATAATATTAATAATAATGATAATATTAATAATGATAATAATAATGATAACATTGATAATAATAATAATATTAATAATAATAATAATGATAATAATAATAATTACAGCGACCAGAAAAAACACAAACAACATAAGGATGAACAGAACAACAAAAACTAGAAAAACAAAAAGTGGAAGAAAAGCGATTGGATGGATATTTCAAGCAACAAGCAAGCGAAATCTCACATGAGAAGACTTGGAAATGGCTAAGTGGAGAAACCATAAGAGAGAAAGTAAATCTCTTCTATCAATGGCACAAATTGACGCCATATGGACAGACAATGCAAAGGAGAAAATAGATAAAACGTAAAAATATTGTAAATGATGGTTATGGGGTTAGAGGGACGAAACAATTCATCTCGTAATTAGCGAATGTTGCAAATTAGCGCAAAAAGAGTATAAGACTAGACACGATTGTGTAGGGAAGTTCATCCACTGAGATTTGTGCAAGAAATTTTAATTTGATTATACGAACATATAGTATATACAGAACCTGGATTCCGTTCTGGAGAACGTAAAGCACAAAGTTCATTGGAATTCTAAGATACAAACAGATCTCCTAAATTCGGCCAGACGACCAGACCTAGTGATTGTCAACCTGCCGAATAGGGGACTTTGCCGACTCGTCAGAGTAAAAATAAAAGAAAGCGAAAAGAGAGATAAGTACCTAGACCTTGTAAGAGAACTAGAAAAAAACTATCGCACATGGAAGGGACAGTGATACTAATTTTAATAGGGGTGTTCGGAATAATCCTGAAAGGCTTTGTAAAGGGACTGAAAGACTAAAAAATCTGAGGACATCTAGAGGCCATTCAGACTACAGCATTATTAAGATCAGTCAGAATACAGAAAAGAATCCTGATGCCGTTTGGTTTCGTTTTATGGCATATCAAACACTGTTGCTTATTTTATGCTAAATCCTGTTTTTACATATATATTAAAAGTATGATTTGTAAACACATTTTGTAGATACACTCAGTTAAATGATCAAACAGTTATAATTCTAACAATTCAATTTGGAATAAGTCAACAAAATTAAATGGTTCCAAGTATTGCAATGTAACACTAACAATTCAATTAAACATCAGTCTTGCCCAGTCGGCTGGGGTTGTAGAATACACTGAATACATCTCTGAAGAAGGGTAAGACTCACCCAACGAGTGTCCTGGATATAACAATAAACAATTTAATTGTGAGGCTTCAGTAATGTAGACGACCCCTTCATTGCCATCGCACTCAGATCCGCTCCGTCCCAGAGTGGTAGCACCTGATAGGGTCCTATCCACTGGTCAAATAGAACTAAACTGCGTACTTATGCTAAACTGAATTGTTTGACATAGAACCATTTTGACATTTAACTGTGTATAAAAAAAAACTAAATATAACTTGTTATCATCACTTCTGTACTATTAATGTATAAACAATTAATTGGTTTCAAGTGCCTATTTCTATTCAGTTACCATCAAATATTATCGCATCGTTTCAAGTAATAAAAATGATACTTAGTAAATGATTATAGTTTCAATAACTATTCTTAGATAATCAAGTTGCAGAAAGCTTCATTGTCTGGTGAGGTTTGGTTCTTTTGCTAAATGGTATATGAACATTCATAAGTTATTCAATCGTGTAACTATTTAATCCATACTTGAGAGGATAAGACGTTCATACTTTTTCCAATAGAATTAGACAGAAAGGGATCGGAATAGCGTGACGGGAGTTCGAACTTGCTTACATCAAGACCGCAGTTAACACTTTAGCCATTATGACACGAGTACTCCCCAAATTTTATGGTTTTAAGTATTCTGATATAATACTGATAATTTTAAGAGATCTATTTGAGCCATAGATGGAGCCCTAACTCGTACAATCACTCCGGGTCAAAGTTGACCAAGGAGTAATGGCAAAGAAGGATTACTCCCCGTTCAGCAAATCACCAGAACAATAGAATAACAATCAGATGCAGTTTAGTATCATATTCAGGAAACTATTTTTGTACTAAGCGTATTCTAAGTACTACCGACAAAGCAACAATGTTTACAGTTTTTTATAAGTCATCATCATCATCATGTCGTGCTGGTAGCACGGATATCCCTGACCCTCTCTCGCCACTCCTCCCTATCGTTCATCGCCTTAGGTAGGTCTTCAGGACAACATCCCGTATCCTCACATAGTTGCTGAATGTATGTTCGTGCTGGTCGTCCTGCTTTTGCACGGCTATGTGTGGGGGTCCATAAGAGTACATCTCTTATGAGTTCGTCCCTGCTTCTCAATTCACAAAAAATGAGGCAAACTGAGTTTCTTCAAATTTTCGACGCTTTTTCACATTTTGTAGGTTTGGTTTGGTTTGGTTCTATAGCATATCGAACATAGCAGGTCATTTAATACCAAATCCTTTTCATAAATATATTAAATACATGGTTTCCAAACACCTTCGGAAGATAACATTTTAAAACAAGTCTGAACTCATTTTTTTTGACACAGTTAAATGGTTTCATTTAATTTCAAGCAGTTCAGTTTAGCATAAGTACAGTCTTTTCTTTCCACACAGTCATTGGTTTTGATACAGACTTTATTTACACACAGTTAAATATAAAAACAGTTCTATTTCAAACAATTCATTTAGCATATCAACAATCATAAATGGTTCCAAGTATTGCAATATATCACTAACAACTTAATTAAACATCAATCATTTGTTTACAGAAAGTCAAATGATCAAACAGTTCTATTTACAACTATTCAGTTTAGCATAAGTACAGGGATGTTTATACTCAGTTGAATATAAACATCGTTAATTTCATACAATTCAGTTTAGCGTAATTACAGTTTAGTTTTATTTGACCCATAGATAGGACCCTATCAGGTGCTACCACTCCAGGCCAGAGTGGACCTGGGAGCAATGGCAATGAAGGGGTAGTCCGCATTCCCCAAAGCTCCAGAATTGCTGAAGCCTCATCACCAGATTGTTTATCACCCTGCCCTGGACACACGTTGAGGGAGTCTTGCCCTCTTTCAGGGATACAGTCGATGTATCTTACAGCCCTAGCCGACTGGGCAATTTCACTTTTAGAGACCATAAAAAAACAGAATCAAAGGTATCACAGTTTAAAGAAAGCCTTATTTTATCTGATAATAATTCGCAGTGTTACTTTTATTAGTTGGGGATAAGATAAATAGATAGAGAAATTATGAAGAGAGTCAGAAAGGAGCAGAGTGCATTTGGAAAAATTGACAAGATATAAACATAAAGGTGGATACTGTGATCGATAAGTGATCAGCGACAGGAACATATTGAGAAAGGTATAGAAAAGAGTCCACGTGGCGTAGTTGGTAAAATGCAGAACTGGGACATCGTAGGAGTAATTTACTAACATTTTTTCTTAGAATGGCACAAGGCCGTTGGAATAGGGCGCTCAATGAGACTCGAACTCACTCGAGTATGTTTGCTAGTTTAGCTTGTTAACCATTACACCACCTGAGGTGCCCGTGGTGTAGTCGTTATCGTCGTAGGAAATGAACACGGCGACACGAGTTCAAATCCTGGACGAGACTGATTGCATTTCATATAGCACTAATACCCTTGGGAAAGGTATGAATCCAATTATTCTCCCTCCAGCTATGGGTAAATAGTAGGACAGACTAGTTTCTTCAGCCTTGGTGAGGCAACTAGTCTAGGAGAAGGAAAACTCTGAATTCAAACCTGTTAAACTCCGCTTAAAAATTGACCTTGTGTCATATCCTGCCCGAGCGGAGGGGTTGGTAAATAGTACCATTACGCCACCTGAGGCGTTGAAGATCTTTTAGAGTAAGTGTACTTATCATTGGAGACTGGCATGCACGCACGGAAGAAGATTACAATCACCTCTTTTCATAATAAGGTTTAGGGACAGAAAACGAAAACTAAATAAAGTTGGAATCATGAAGTCTGATAAGTTTGATTGAAACTAAATAAAACTAATGATGCAATGATTTAGAGAAATGACGTCACATCGAAGACTTTGGTTGAGGAAATACTTAATTTTCCATTATATAAGAAATAGAGAATTTGAAAATTAGTCAGTTGAGTTGAAATCCGGAGTTGAATTGCGTTGAGTATTGAAAGTGGGCTAAGGCAGTTGAGATTTGGACATTGTGATGAGCGGGTTCAAACGTTCGTCACAATTGTACGTTTACTTTCGGACTAATATCGTTGAGAAAGGTATGGATTTCCTTTATTCCCCAATGGGTTAAATAGTAAAACAACCTGCCAACTAGTGTAGAGTGCTGTTCCAGCTGACAATTTGAGGGAAAATTAAAGAAACCCAAGTAAAGTAAAGTAAGTAAAGTTGGCGACCATAGTCGAGGGTGACCCGAAGGCTCCCTTTTCGATAGCTACAACACCAAGGTGTAGGGGAGGGCGCTACTCCTTTCCCTTGATTGCTCCACTTTACCCTTGAACCGTACCTTATAATACTGAGTGTTAAGCAAGGAGACCTCAAGTACCATTTTTAAAGTCTTTGGTATGACTCGACCTGGGATTGAACGCAGGTCTCCCGGGCCATTGGCGAACACTCTAACCGCTAGACCAATGTCCGGTGTTAAAAAAACCCAAAAGACTGACTAAAACCTGGATCTTGTCCGTGAGCGGAAAAAAAATCTGTGGAACAGGAAGACTGTCTGGCACAACGGAACCGGCTGGGTGAGAAAATAATATTAGTTTTGTTACCGGGGGCCTTTCCATAAGATACCATCTTACCCCATCCAAATGGATAAACGTTGTGTTTATTGCCCAGCAGTATAGGCACCCAAAAAAGAGGAATGCTAATGGGGTTTAAGTCATTTTTATAGCATCCACGCATTCGCTTCGATTCGTGCGTGCCTTCCTCACCCCCTGCTCAATAAAAAGATTTCGTATCAAATCTGACTTTCTGAAAAGTCGGATCAATACAACCATTGTATGAGCCCCCTTATTACTCTAGTAAGTAAAGTTGTCGACCGTAGTCGAAGGCGACCCGAAGACTCCTTTTTCATTAGCTACTACACCGATGTATAAGGGGGGCGCTACTCCATTCCCTGATACTATGGGTTAAATAGTACCTCTACCTTTCTCTACAAGGATGGCTTTGACATCAAACAGCCCAGGAAGGTTGATATGTCGTAAAATCAAAGAAAACGAAATCCGATAGGTTTTATGCACGTAGAAATTTTCGGAATTAAAAGTAGATGTTAGTAAATAGTTTGTATCATTTTTAGATTACGTATTCCCTAGTATTTCCAGCGCTTAAGAGAAAAGCCAGAATTTTGAAGACTGATCTTTATGGTAGGAAAAGCTTCTTAAACTGGAAGATTGGCGAAACACAATCTACTTTTCCTCAAAGCACAAAGAGAGACGCAAGATGACAAAGGCAAACAGTCATTTAAATAGACACCAAAGACAGAGAGAGAGAGAGAGAGAGAGAGAGAGAGAGAAATAATGGGTGAGTGTGTTTGAATGTGCGTGTGTGTAAGAATCAGATAAATATTCACACACACACACACACACACACACTCACATACACGCACAGAAAAACAGGGGGAAAGAGCTTCACAAAGTTTATAGGAGTACGAACAATCCAGAAGAAAAGGACAAGTATATAGATAGGAACAAAGTGAAATATACATGACAGGATGAGGATGGATAGGAAGAGATTTTAAATAGAAACCGGAAGAGATAGATAAAGAATGTAACAGATAGAAAGAAGCAGAATGTTCTCGACAGAAACAAAATGGGACAGAAGAATGTGATAGACAGAAACAATTCGATAGATATAGAAAAAGAGAAAAAATAGACAGGATCAGACTTAAATGGATAGAAAGAGAATGAAATAGATATAAAAAAAATAACTAGATAGATAAATAGATAGATAGATAGGCAGGCGTGATTAGATTGCGATAGATAGACGTTCTAAGCATTTGGAAGAAAGAGAAAATCAACAAACGTAGAGAGATAGATATAGGAATAGGATAAGATCAAGTTCCTGTCTAACATGGGGTATTAATTAGGCATCCTTCCTGGTCGGTAATTTATCTCAAAGAAATCACCGGAAGATCGGGTTGGGTGCAAAGATCAGCCTTGTCTTATCATTTTCATCTTCGTTCGAAAATGTCGGATTTTTCAAGCGAATGTAGACGCCGGCCTTGTAGTGGCGGTCAATACCCCACAAGGGTCAGTCGGTCACGACAGCTGGGGGGCGAAGAAACGCTCGCTTAAATCCTTGGCAAATCGCGCTTTGGAGAGGAGTCTAAACTTTCATACCAGTCATTGGGTACGGAAGTGTGGTCGAAGGACGTTTACATTTAAAGAATGGAGGTTTGCCGTGCTGAGGTATTTATCAGCGGTATTGCCGAAGCAAGTTCGAATTCAGGCTGCGGCTATCTATATTTCAAAGACGGTATTTCTTTAAACTTATCATCGTAGATGTGGTATTTGGTTTGTTTGCTTTTTTTTTTGGATTTATGGCATATCAACCTTTGTAGATTTCTTTAATGCTAAATCCATTTTTTAAACAAATAAACATTTTTATTTTAAACAATTCAGCTTAGCATAAGTACACAGTTTAATCGTCAAAAACATTTCTATATCAAGCTATTCAATTTTGTCAAACAGTTCTAATTCAACAATTCAGTTTAGTATAAATATAGTTTTTGTTTACTCATAGTTAAATGTCAAAACAGTTTGAATTAAAACAATTCAATTTGGCGAAAGTACAGTTTAAATGTCAAAAACTTCTATTTCAAAAAAATGAAGTTTAGCATATAAAACAGTTCCATTTCAATATGTATGCATTTTAATTATCAAAACAGTTCTACTTCCAGAAATTCAGTTTCACATAAGTACACAGTTTAATTCTGTTTGACCAATACTAGGACCCTATCAGGTGTTACCACTTTGTGCCACAGTTGACCTGGGAGTGATGGCAATGAAGGGGTAGTCTGCATTCTCCAAAGATCCAGCATTACTAGAACCTCACCATCAGATTGCTTAGTGTCATACCCAGGACACTCGTTAGTGGGGTTTTTGCCCCTCTGCAGGGAAACACTTGGTGTATTCTACAGCCTTAGCCAACAGGGCAATGTGGTATTTCATCAATTCTTACTTAACACTTTGTTACAGAACTGTAGTTTTAATAAAGAAGAAGAGAATTGCCCTATATACGGGGCCTGAAATAGATTGATTATATCTCCAGCAGAGTGGCAACTCCTACAACAAAAAGAGGTTTCCTGGATATTGTACCTAACTGTCTCTTTGGGTCAGGATCAATTTTTAGAAATCTGAGGAGTATTGTAACCTCTTCATTGCCATTATTCCCCAGGTCTGTTCTGTCCCGGAGTGGTGGTACCTCTCAAAGCTCTATCTTTGAGTCAAAAAATCTGTTTAGAATTTTTTGTATTCGATTGGATCAAGTTCCAAAGAAAACTTAATAAAGAACTTAGCCAAAAATGGAAATACAAATGTACAATTGACACGGTACCCTAATTGCTAAGCTTAAAATAACCCATGACCTGTTAGCATGTCTTTAAAATCAATCAATCAATACAACCTTATGGTATTCTTCTGCTATATTTTGCGGTTTATTATAATAGTTTATTACTACTTTTTCCAACATTGGTCAGCTAGGAAAATAGACTGGTGTAAGCAAGTTCAATTCTAACTACGTACTTCTAGAATTGAACTTAGTTAAAATCAATTTAGTAAAGGACGACAACAACAATCGTTGTTGATTTAAGTTACATGCGCGTTAAAGATGACGGTAGCAAATTGAGTTTCAATCCAACTGTCTTCGAAGGTAAGAATCATTGAATGACTGGGAATCAGTTGAAATTCTCACATCTAGTAGCCAATAAATTATAAGGTATTGAAAATGTAGAATTTACTGATCCGTTCTTGTGTAATATCTGTACTAATGACTTAACGCTTAACGACACGGAAAGTGGAATCGGTAGGTCGTGCTTATTTGTTATAATAGTTTATGTTTACGGCACGCTAATTTTCTCTAAGAAAGGCATAGATTATAATAGCAAGAGAGACTGAGGTTTTCACTTTTAATTGGGTGTCAGTCTAGAAAGATAACACTTAAATCAAAAGCAGGTGGATACGGGGAGAACAATTCCACATTGTAAAACCCTTTTTTTCAATTGAAACCCCAACACCATTAATGAATAAACACACATGCACACATAGCCGCACGAAAACACTTACACACACACACACACACACACACACACACACACACACACACACACACACACACACACACACACACATATATATATATGTATATATATATATATATACAAAGAGAATGAGCATGGTATGGTTTTTTCGTTTAACAGCAATGCAACTCCTTGTGATTAATTTCTCGCCGAAATGTGATTTATTTATAAATGTTTCATAGTAATCATGCCATATTTTTAATGTCTAATTGTATTCTTTAAAATTGGATTTTTCTTATTTGGCTGTTATCATTTGTTTGTACACAGTTTCATGGTTTGAATATTCCTATCGAATATTAACAATCAATACACAATTAAATACGGTATTAAGTAATCCTATTCAATTTAGATAATTTATACACAGTCTATGGTTTTAAATAACAATTTCAATTCAATAATAATAAATATTTGTTAGATCATAGTTTTAAGTCTTTTTATCTATCACCGATAAATTACAAGAAATGATATGACTTCAAGTATTTAATAATGTTGTATAGTGGCTCGTACCATGTCATTTCCGGTATCGCGGAAGTATAAAAAAAAAACGCCGTGTCTCGGAAGCAGAAGCAGAAGGAGAAACTGAGAGACAGCTCGGAAGGATGGCGGTCAGTATTAAGGCCAAGTTCGGACGTAACACCAACAGCGCAAGACTTATTATACTAGTCGAACTGTACCACTGTACCATTTGAGTTAATAAATAATCAACTCTATTTCACTGTGTATATTTTTATTACCGCGATTCAGTAATAGTAAAAATAGTAAACATAAGCAGGTTTAATCAAATTCTGAATGAAACAAGAAGTAAATAAATATTTATTTGTATTTATCACAGTTATATCAAACCTGTGTAGTCTACAGGTCTCCAAAAATGGACCCTTACCATCAGATGTCCTTACCAGGAAACCCTTTTTAATAAAAGGGATCTTATCTTTCTGCGGCTGGTACAACCAAGGTATTCGAATCCCAAACGACAAGGTGCTATAATATCGTAAAAAACTGGTTAGGTTCGGTTTTATTTGTTTAATGGTATCAACCTTGGTGGAATACCTGAATCCAAAGCAACCCTCGTAGAACAGCAGTGGTACTATTTAATTTATAAATGGTAGGCACAAGAAGGTTCATATCTTTTCCCCTGAAAATGAACGTAGCAGGGCGATTAGAGTTTGAACTCGCTTTCTAGAATGAACTCGCTTGCCACGACGCCAAAAGGACTCCCCATAGAAAAAAGAACAAACACTTTAACAATAAAAGAGAGGAATTTCTATGAATGAAAAAATGATGGAAAATATTTCAATCAACTTTATATGAGCGAAATACGGAATTTGACCGAAAGTTGTTTTTTTTTATGGAATTGAGATCTAGGGGTCGTATTTTGATGAGCGAAAAATAATGGTACGAATTTATATGAAGAAGATTTTGTCAATAAAGGAAACCCTGAAATCGTACTCATCAAATCCACGTATATTATACAAGGTCTTCCTGATTAACTGAATACAGTAAAGCGACACCTGGGATCAGATCAGCAAAGAAGAAAAGAAAAAACAATTCTTACATTAGTCGGATAGAAGATAATCTGTGACATAAAAGCTATGTATTCATTTTGATGTATTATATTGACTTTGATCTTCCAGTCGTAGATTTGTGGAAGCTTTATCCATTAAACGTACAAATATTTGACAAGCTATACTTTTATTTCCCTTGTTTTTTTTTAGTCCATTTTCTTTCTCTTATTTTCTGCTTTCGTACGTTAAACTTCCATTACAACTTTGACTTTCCCATCTCCAAAGTACAAAACAGAATGCGAAAATAGATGGAATATAGGTTTATGATTGTAGAACTATCCAGTACACACCAGGTTTATTAATATAGTCAAAGAAATAAAAAAAAAATAACATGCTCACACATATACATACACAAATATAAATATGCATATGTATGTATGCACACACACATACACACACACACACACACACTTAAGGCACAATATCAATTAGCAGACATATATCTAAAAGAACAAATAGAATACATCATAATCAGATAGATAAGATTAGAGACTCAGTGGAAGATAGGCAATCTAGGATATCCTGGCAAACAATAAACGAAATGAGTAGAAGGAAGAGCAAGGCCAAAGCAAAATTGAACGCTGCAAACCTACAAGAAAGAATAAAACTGAGGAAACAGCATTTTGAAAATCTACTAGGAAACCCACTGTATGTTACGCATAAACCAATCACCAGAATTGGACATTATACGAGGACCGTTCACTCAAGAAAAACTCGACTCGGTTCTTAGAAAAATTAAAAATAGGAAAGCTGCAGGGCTTGACGAGATTCCACCAGAAGTATGGAAGACCGGACAATTTGACGACATAATGCTCCGGCACTGCAATGAAGTCTATAATCAAAATCCGATAGACAGATGGATGAAGGAATGCATCCTCCCCTTCCCTTAAAAGGGTGACCTCGGATTAGCAAGGAACTACCAAGGTATAACACTTACGTCCATAGCAGCCAAAATTTACAATGCCCTACTATAAAACCGCATAGAACCCAAAATCGACAACATCCTTAGGAAAACCAAAATGGCTTAAGAAGAAATAGATCGACTACCTCACAAATATTGACCATCCGTAGAATCCTTGAAGGTGTACGGGCAAAAAAACCTTCAGGCGACATGACTATTTGTCGACTTTACCAAGGCCTTCGATTCCATTCACAGATGGAAGATGGAACAAATCCTACTAGCATACGGCCTACCAAAAGAAACCGTAGCAGCAATAATGATTCTCTATAGAAACGCAAAAGTTAAAGTACGTTCACCGGATGGAGACACAGAATACTTCCACATTGTAGCAGGAGTACTAAAAGGGGACACGCTAGCCCCATACTTCTTTATCATCTGTCTAGACTACGTGCTTAGAACATCGATTGATAAAATCAGAGAAAACGGCTTCGAGCTGACAAAGAAAAGAAGCAGAAGGTACCCCGCAAAAACAATTACCGATGCCGACTACGCCGATGACATAGCGATTCTGGCAAATACACCAAACCAAAGGGAAACACTTCTGCACAGTTTGGAACGAGCCGCCGCAGGTATTGGCCTCCATGCCAATGCACACAAACAATATATGTGCCATAATCAAACAGGCGACATTTCCACACTGGACGGAACCTCTGAAACAGGTTGACAAATTCATCTTCCTAGGAAGCAGTGTCTCATCAACCGAAAAATACAGCGACACACGGCTAACAAAGACATGGATAGCTATCGATAAGCTATCGATTATATGGAAATCAGACCTGACCGATAAAATGAAATGCAGTTTCTTCCAGGCAGCCGTCACATCGATACTGCTATATGGATGTACTACATGAACGCTAACAAAACAGGTGGAGAAGAAGCTAGACTGCAATTACACAAGATTGTTTCGAGCAATATTGAACAAGTCCTGGAAGCAACACCCCGCAAGGCACCAATTATACGGCCACCTGCCTCCCATCACGAAAACTATCCAAGTTAGACAAACCAGACATGCAGAACACTGCTGGAGAAGCAGGGACGAGCTCATAAGAGATGTACTCCTATGGCCGAGAAAAAGCAGGACGACCAGCTCGAACATACATACAGCAGTCCTGTGAGGATACGGGATGTAGCCCTAAAGACCTGCCAGAGGCTATAAACGATAGGAAGAAGTGGTGAGAAAGGGTCAGAGATATCCGTGCTAGCGGCTAAATATGATGATGAGGATGATATATAAACAAATATATATACGTGTATATGTCAGTATATATATATGATTGTATATGCGTGTATATGCATGTATGCGTATTATATATCCATATATATATATATTTGTGTGTGTGCGCGTGTGTGTGTCCATATATATATATATATATATATATATAGAGAGAGAGAGAGAGAGAGACATGTATATATATGTGGTTCCTTCAATAAGTTTCCAGACATTTTTTGTACAGGCATTTAAAATTGGCATAGATTCTTGAAAATTAAGTATGTTATGACTATACCTCTTATGAGATGACTAACCAATTTTTTATGATTTCAGGAATGCTTTAGACTGCTTTTCGACAATCTTGCATGAATCGAGCATGAGTTTTTGAGTAGCATAAGAGATTCAAGGAGGACACGGAGTCTGTGAGGGATGATGAGAGATGTATGGAAGTCAATACAACAGAGTTGATTGACCAAAAAGTTAGGGTTAGGGTTACTATGTTGAGGTTTTAAGGGAGTTCCGAAAGAGATTCCGTCGGAAGAGGCCAGCACTCTTCAAATCGAGTCAGTGGCATTTCCACCAGGATAATACACCAGTCCACAACTCCATCCTTGTCACAGACTATTTGACTTAGATGGGCATCAAGATAGTCCTTCAGCCTCCCTATAATGCAGACCTTGCTCCCTGTGACTTTTGGTTATTCCCTAAGCTCAGAGGCTGTCGTTGTGAGATAATTGTGGAGATGAAAGAGGCTGTGACGGATGTCATTGGCACGCTCTCACAAGAGGACTTCCATGGGGCCTTCATGAAGTTGTTGGAACGGTACAACAAGTGCATTGCAGCCGGAGGAGATTCCTTCAAATGGACTAGAGTTTCATGCGTGTACTATCAATAAAAGTGCCCATACGAAAAAAGTCTAGAAACTTATTTAATGATCCTCGTATATGTAAATATATGATGATGTATTTATGAGTGCATATATATATATATATATATATATATATATATATATATATATATATATATTGCGTGCATAATGATAACATATATATAATAGCTATATCCGTTTAGTGTCCAGAGACTATGTTTGGAATATTCATATGTAGAACATATAATTCCATATGATTCGTATCATTCCATATGATTAATTGGTGTAGGTCTATTAGAATATAGATCTATCAGGATATATAAATGAAATAAAAAAAACACATAAAGAGCGAAATGTTTGTAACCAAAAGAAAGAAAACTCAACCAACAACTACTGAACACAGTAACTGTTCGTTGAGTTTTATTCCTTTGCTTTACAATATATATATATATATATATATATATATAGGCTTTTGGGTGCTCCCTTTGTTTATTGTTATATCAAACCTCGTTGGTCACTTATTTTTAAATCCATCCTTAAAGAAAAACACCAATGGGACTATCGAACAAAAAGCTGGTTTATGAATTCATCATACTTTTCCCTGAGAATTAAAAGAACGTAATGGAGCGACTGGAGTTTGAACTCGTTTCTTGCGATAAGACAGTCCAACACGTTTACCCCTACGTCGCGGAGACTCTTTCATAAACATATATATGTGCGAATATATTTATGTGTGTGTTTGTGTGGCCATATATATATATATAAATTAATCTTTAACAATACTTTTCTTGAAATAATATTCTAATGAAACATTATTATCAAGATTTTTATTTTTTATGTTATGGCATACGTCCATCTTGCGAATTTGACCCGAGATCATTGCACAGGCTCGGACTAAGAACTTGTATGGAAGATCTGCAGTTGCATACGTTGCAGTTCTCATTTCACGATACAAATGTTCGTCGATGCGAAGTACATGATGGTATTCAACTTGATTTGGTTGTTTGGTTGTTTGGTATATCAATCACAAAGGGGTTTTTTTTTAACGCCAAATCCATTTTTATCGAAATAGTTCTATTTCAAATTATTCAGTTTAGCATGAGTACACAGTTTCATTGTCAAAAACATTCCTATTTCAAGCTTTTCAGTTCATTCAAATAGTTCTAATTCAGCTGATTCAGTTTAGTATAAGTATAGATTTTGTTAACATAGTTAAATGTCAAAAGAGTTCTACATTAAACAATTCAGTTTAGCGTAAGTACAGTTTCAATGTCAAAAACAGTTTCATTCCAAACAATTCAGTTTAGCATAAGTATACAGAATAAATGTAAGTACACAGTTTAATTGTCAAGATATTTCTATTTCAATCTATTCAGTTTAGTCAAACAGTTCTAATTCAGAGAATTCAGTTTTAGCATAAGTACGCATTTAGTTCTATTTGACCCATACATAGGATCCTATCAGGTGCTACCACTCCAGGCCAGAGTGGACCTGAAAGTAATGGTGGTGAAGGGGAGGTCCGCATTCCCCAAAGCTCCAGCATCACTGAAACCTCACCATCAGATCGTTTAGTGTCATATCTAGGACATTCTGCAGAGTTTCAATCGGTGTATTCTACCACCCCTGCCAACTGGGCAATACACAAAGTTAATGTCAAAACAGTTTTATATCAGATAATTCAGTTTAGCATGTACACAGTTTAGATGACAAAACAGTTCTATTTCGAGCAATTCAGTTTAGCATGTACACAGTTTAGATGACAAAACAGTTCTATTTTGAGCAATTCAGTTAAGCATGTACACAGTTTAGATGACAAAACAGTTCTATTTTTAGCAATTCAGTATAGTATGTTCACAGTTTAGATGACAAAACAGTTATATTTCGAGCAATTTAGTTTAGCATGTACACAGTTTAGATGACAAAACAGTTCTATTCGAGCAATTCAGTTTAGCATGTACACAGTTTAGATAACAAAACAGTTCTATTTCGAGCAATTTAGTTTAGCATAAGTACGTATTTTAAATGTCAAAACAGTTCTATTTTAAACAATTTGGTTTAGCATAAATACGCAGATTAAATGCAAAAAACAGTAAAGTCTAGAAACCAAGGTTTAGTTCTATTTAACCCATAGATAGGACCCTTATCAGGTGCTACTATTCCGGGCCAGAGTTGACTTGGGAGCGATGGCAATAAAGGGGTACTCCACATTCCCCAAAGCTCCAGCATTGCTCGAACCTCACTATCAGATTTAGTGTCATATACAGGACACTCGTTGGTGGGAGCCTTACCCCTCTACTGAAGAGCTGTCTGTGTATTCTTCAGCTCCAGCCGCCTGGGAAAATACAACTTGGAATCAGTGTGGCCGCAGGAGGAAAACAAAGTTGAATTTTTCCTTCTCTAATGATGTTTACCTACCTTCAAGTCTAGACGTCCTGTCAGTCTAGCTACTTACTCATTTCTAATGTAACACTATCCAGTCAAAACGGAAAATACTAGAAATTATTTATTACCAAATTATTCAGAATTGAAATACAATAATCAAGGAATGAATATGTAGCAATCTTAAAATAAGTACATACTTCATGACATTTATGCAATTTCATTGTTGATCACTGAGGTTTTAACAATTTCATTTTCGGTTATAAATTTATTAGTGCAGTAGAATTTTATTATAAACAATATCTGTCTTGATGGTGTAATGTTCCTCTAGAAATTATAAAATCTTATTATATTTGCTTTTTAATATCTACTTATCAATCCCATTAGGCTTTTAAAGTAAGTAAGCAAACATATAAATGAGCACCAGTGAACGATAAAACAGAAATCCCAAAGTAAGCAAGTCTTTCAAATCCTAATTATATGGTAATTAACTATAAACCAAAACAATGTACAGTAACCAAATATGACGTTTTATTCGAAAAAAAGAAATACCCCCTCACACATATTTATATAATAAAAATAAGCGGCAAAGTGGATAAATCAGAACACTTAACACTTACAACGGGTTTAGTGGTAATATTTCGTTCTTTATTCACTGAAGAACTTCTTCAGACTTAAGAAGTTCTGTGAATAAAGAACGAAATATTACCACCAAACCCGTCTTAAAAGTTTCGATTTATCCACTTTTCCACTTATTCTTATATCTCGTAAGATTCACCAAAATCTACCATTTCTCTCTCTCTCTCTCTCTCTCTCTCTCTCTCTCTCTCTCTCTTTCTCCCTCTCTCTCTCTATATATATATATATATATTTGTATATATATATATATATATATATATATATATATATATATATCAGTGGAGGTATTTGAGGTGTAATGTTTGCTGTCAGAAGAAATGGAGTGGACAATACGAGTTTAAATCCTTGACGAGACTATTTGCATTTCACATAACGCAAATATTCTTTGAGAAAGCATGAATCAAATTACTCTCCATCTACCAATGAGTAAATTGTAAAGCAAACTGGGTTCTTAAGCTTTGGTATAGCAACCAGTCTAGAAGAGGGAAAACTCTGAATTCAAATCTGTTTATATACGCATAAAAATCGACTTTATATCACGTCCTTCTTATGAGGGGGGGCATATATTATGATGGACTACTTGCAATCTTTAAACCCCAGTTTAACTGGTGGTTTTACACTGAAAGCCGAATGACAGAAAGTCCCCCCATTGGTCCAGGACTTTTATAACAGTTCTAGTTGATCTCGAGAATGCTTTAGTTTGGAAGGTCTCTGATTTTCAGTTCCTTTAGTCTATACACCATGGCTTTTGGGGACTATATAAATAGTCTGGTTTGGTTTGGATTGTTTTTATGGCATATCAACCATAGTATTGGTTGTTAAATGTCAAATCCTTTTTATACATATTAAATATGATTTTGAAACACATTTAGAAGATAACACATTTAGAAAATAACATTTTAAAACAAACCTGAGCTGGTTTTGTTTTGTTTTGTTGATTCTGCACACAGTTAAATAGTTTTAATTAATTTCAAACTATTCAGTTTAGCATAAGTACAGTATTGTTTAAACAGTCATTGTTTTAGAATCAGTTTTTGTTAGAACACCGTTAAATGTAGAACAGTTAATTTCAAACTATTCAGTTTAACATAAATACAGTATTGTTTAAACACAATTTTTTTTTTTACACACAGTTAAAACTAAAAAATAAGTTAATTTTAAACAATACAGTTTAGCGTTATTAAACAGTTCAGTTCTATTTGACCCAAAATTAGGACCCTATCTGGTGCTACCACTCCGGGCCAGAGTGAACCAGGGGGCGATGGCAATGAAGAACTATTTCGTGTTCCCTAAAGTTGCAGCATTACTGGAACCTCAGCATCAGATCGTTTAGTGTCATACCAGAACATGCAGTCAGTATATTCTACAGCCCAACCAACTGGACCACTATTTGAAGAGCATCAACGACATTTGGTATCACTGTTACCTTCATGTTTCACTGTCTTTTCAGCTCTCCGGCAAGATCCATGTAATTGTCTATATTTCTGTTTCCTTTACTTTTCATTGCATGATCTGCAGGAACGACAGTGGCACTGGACGACGTTTCTTCTACTACTATAGAAGGCTTATTATTTTTTTTTTTACCTTTTATATCACTTCTTACATCTTATTTTCTACTTTCGAGTTTTTCATACCAGTTTTAGCTGATGGACTTTCACTGGAGTTTGAGCTACAGCAAGTCTTCCTATGTCTCTTGGACTCCTCTCAGTATTCTGGCCGAAATCAGCAATGCTATAGCTTGGATGATGTCGGAACTTCCAACCCCTTGGGAATGCATTCTAAGCGCTCCGATTACAGTCTGTATCACGGTCACCTTCCACAGCTTTCTTAGTTCTCTGGCAAGGTCCAAGTACTTTTCTCTCTTTTCGCATTCTTTGATTTTCACTGAGTGAATTGCTAGAACAGCCAAGTCCACTATACGGCAAGTCCTCTTGTTTTTCTTTTTTTTTTTAAATATTTTCTCTCTTTTTCTTTTTTATTAATTATCACTAGGTCTTGGTTTTTTTGGGTTTTTTTTGGCTTGGATTAGATGATCCGTTTGTATTTCAAAACCATAAATAACTTTATACGTTTCATAAACCGAGCCGGCTGGTATGTGTATGTAACATTAAATAGTATGGTCAAATTTCAGTTTCTTGCACAATTCCCAGTGGATCATCTTGTGCACACAGTCGTGTCTAGTCTTATACTCTTTCTGTACTAGTTTGCTGCATTCGCTGATTATGTGATTAATCGTCTCATATCATTCACCACATAACCTACACTTGGTATTTTGTTGCGTATCATCTATTTCCTCTTTAACATAATTGGTCTTTAAAAGGCGTTGTTTTGTGCTTCTTTGAGAAGAGATTTAGTTTCTCTCGCAAAGTTTCCCTTTTTTTTTAACCATTCCAAGGTCTTCTCAAATGAGATTTTACCAGTTTGTTCCTTGAAATATCCATACAGTTGTTTTTCTTCCTATTTCTGTTTCCAAGTTACTGCTGTTATGTATGTTTTCAGTGTTGTTGTAATTAATCTTTATTTGCTATTATCAATGTAATCCTCGATTACTTGTTTTAATGCATCAACTCTATCTTCAGTAATAGCGAGTCCTCTTCAAACTTCTTTTCTCGGTAAAAAATTCAATAAAAACTAAAAGTGAAAGGAGTTAAGAATAAATAAAAATAAAGATATATTGATAGAAATAATACGGAAATAAAATAATCTATTTAAATATAGACAAAATGGGCTAATTTTTTTTCCATTCACCCAATTTTGATATCTTGAACAAAAAAATATCTAAAAAGCATAAATTTTGAAGGTCTAGGATTAGGTATTTCCCCCCCCCTACACACACACACAAAGTTACATACATTCATATATATATATATATATATATATATATATATATATATATATATATATATATATATATATATATATATATATATATATATATATATATATATATATATATATATATATATATATATATATATATATATATATATATATATATATATATATATATATATATATATATATATATATATATATATATATATATATATATACGTTTATACTGGCACACACTCATACACATGAAAATATATATGTAAGTATATTAATATTAAACCGGGACATTGGCCCAGCGGTTAGAGTGTTCGCCAATGGCCCGGGAGACCTAGGTTCAATCCCAGGTCGAGTCATACCAAAGACTTTAAAAATGGAACTTGATACCACCTTGCTTAACACTCAGCATTATAAGGTACGGTTCAAGGGTAAAGTGGAGCAATCCAGGGAATGGAGTAGCGCCCTCCCCAACACCTTGGTGTTGTAGCTATCGAAAAGGGAGCCTTAGGGTCACCCTCGACTATGGTCGCTAACTTACTACTTATATTATTATTATTATTATTGTTATTTACTCTTTTACAGCTTTTCACATCAGCGTCAGCAGATGGTTTTTCACTGGAGTTTGTGTGACAGCAAGTGTCCTCAAGTCTCCAGGACTCTTCTCAGTATTCTGGCCATCTTCAATAATGCTGTTGTTTGGATGGTCTCCACTCGTCCGCCAACTTGCAAATCCTTCAGGCCCTTTCATAATCATTTAGTTACTGTACCAAAAGTACCAATCACAACTGGCACAATCGTCACTTTCATGTTCCATATTCTTTTTCAGTTCTCTAGCAAGGTCGCGGTACTAATCCTTCTTTTCACATTCTTTCAGTTTTATTCTATGGTCAGCCGGGGCAGCAAAGTCGACAATTTTGAAAATTCTCTTCTTTTTGTTGATTATTATAAGGTCTGGTCTTCTGGCCGAGATTAGGTGATCCGTTTGTATGTCAAAGTCCCATTATTATTATTATTATTGTTGTTGTTGTTGTTTCGTGCGAGTTTTTCACACTAGCGTTACTTGATGGTCTTTCACTGGAGTTTAAGTGGCACCAAGTCTCCGGAAGAACCCAAGACTCTTTTCAGTATTCTAGCCGATCTTAATAATGCCATAGTTTGGATAGTCTCTACTCATCCTATCATTTCCATATCCATGTGTCAAACCTTTGGTGACTGTACCTAGTGCACCAATTACAATTGGTATCACTGTTTGAGTGACGGTGAGTCTCCTGAAGAATCCAGGACTCTTCTCAGTATTCTGGTCAATCTTAACAATGCTGTAATCTGATTGGTCTCTACTCGTGCCCTGGTTTCTATATTTCCTAGTCCCTTTACCAAATCTTTGGGGATTGTTTCGAGCGCTCTTACTAAAGTTGATATCACCTTCACCTTCAAGTTCCTTTTTTTCTTTCTCTGGCATGGTCTAGAAACTTTTTTTTTTCAGTTCACTTTCTTTTATTTTTAACTCGGTGATCCGCCTGTACAGTAAATTCCACAATTCGCAAGTTTTCTTTTTGTTTGTTTTTTGTTGACAATCACTATGTCTGGTCATTTGGCTGAGATTAGGTGATCCGTTTATATCTCAAAATTCCAGAGAACACTATGCGTCTCATACTTCCGTACAGATGCTGGATTGCGCACATAGCACTTGTTCCCATGGTTAAATTTAAATTTAAATTTCTAGCACAATTCCCAGTCGATCACCTTCCCCACCCAGTCATGTTTTGTATTATTCTCTTATTCCACTAATTTGCAACATTCACTAATTATACCATTAATCGTTTCGTCTCTATCTCGAAATGACCTACATTTGCTATTTATTTATTATCATTTTCATTCGATGCAATCTTTATCAGCAGTTTGAACAGGTAGTTTTTTTGTTGTTTTTCTTACTGAAGTCTGATGAAAAAGATTTCTTCTTTTTTTATTAGAGAGTATTGTTCGGTCCAGGAGACAGGGGTTCAATCCCAGGTCGAGTCATACCAAAGACACAAAAATGATACTTGATGCTGCCTTACTTAATGCACAGCATATTAAGGTAAGGACCAAGGGTAAAGTGGAGTAATCTAGGGAATGGAGTAGGGCCCTCCCCTACACATCGTTGTGGTAGCTATTGAAAAAAAAAAGCCTTCCGGTCACCCTCGACTATGGTCGATTGTTCGGTGTATACATGTAGATTAACTTCCAAGTTTTTAATATTATCTTTGGAAGATGTCTATTCTAATTTCAAACCCTGGTTATATTGGCTTAACCTCTACACTTTGTATTTGCTACAACATAAGGTCAGTTTTCTTCTTCAGAGAAGTTCAGAGAAGCTAAACTTTCATGCCATTCATTAGGTACGGAAGTGTAGTCGACGGACGTTTACATTTAAAGAATGAAGGTTTGCCGTGCTGGGGCATTTATCAGCGGTATTGGCGAAGCGAGTTCGAATTCAGGCTGCGGCTATTTATATTTCGAAGTGTTAGCGACGGTATTTATTTAAACTCATCATAGTAGATGTGATATTTCGCTTGTTTGCTGGTTTGTTGGGATTTATGGCATATCAACCTTTGTAGATTTCTTTAATGCTAAATCCATTTTTAAACAAATAAACATTTCTATTTTAAACAATTCAGCTTAGCATAAGTACACAGTTTAATTGTCAAAAACATTTCTATATCAAGCTATTCAGTTTTGTCAAACAGTTCTAATTCAACAATTCAGTTTAGTATAAATATAGTTTTTGTTTACTCAATGTTAAATGTCAAAACAGTTCGAATTAAAACAATTCAGTTTAGCGTAAGTACAGTTTCAATGTCAAAGACAGTTCTTTTTCAAACAATTCAGTTTAGCATGCAAAAACAGTTCCATTTCGAAGAATTCATATTAGGGTGAGTACGCAGTTTATATATCAAAGCAGTTTTTTTTCAAGCAATTCTGTTTAGCATAAGTACACAGTTTTGTTCTGTTTGGCCCATAGTAGGACCCTATCAGGTGCTACCACTCCGTGCCACAGTGTACCTGGTAGCGATGTCAATGAAGGGGTACTCTGCATTCTCCAAATCTCCAGCATTACAGTAACCTCATCATCAGATTGTTTAGTGTAATATTCAGGACACTCATTGGGAGGATTTTACCCCTCTGCAGAGGTGCATTTGGTGTATTCTACAGTCGCAGCTGACAAGGTAATACACAGTTAAATGTAAAAACGGTTTTATTTCAGATAATTCAGTTTAGCATAAGTACGCTGTTTAGACGTGAAAACAGTTCTATTTCAAGCAATTCAGTTTAGTATAAGTACGCAGCTTAAATGTCTAAGCAGTTATATTTTAAACAATTCAGTTTAGTATAAATACACAATGCAAATGCAAAAACAATAAACTCTCGAAACCACGGTTTATTTTGAGCCATAGATAAGACCCCTATCAGATGCTACCAATCAGGGTCACAGTGGATCTGGGGGCGATGGCAATATAAGGGTTTTCGCATTCCTGAAATTCCCGAATTACAGGAACCTCACCATCAAAGTGTTTAGGGTCATATCTGGAACACTCGTTGACGAGTGTCTTACCTCTTTGTAAAGAAGCAGTCAGAATCTTCTACGGGCCCAACCGACTAGGCTACTGGACACTCGTTGGTGGAGGTCTTACCCTTTGTAGAGAAGCAGTTGGTGTATTCTACAGTTTTAACTTACTGCGCAACACAACTGTTAGGGTTTTTTTTTCTTCAAGGCCCGTTGCCATAGCAAAATTAAATTCTCCAGCCTCTCTGTAAAATATGACAATACTTGTGGATAGAATATTTAGATTCTTGTCGTTCCCAGTGACAACAAACAAAAGGCCTCGAACGGGATTTGAACTCAATTCTCTTTCCTACGACGATGTCTATTACTCTCAGAACGCCTCCTAGATGCTTATGTAAGTTATATTTATAATGAATAATTTCACGTGAGTTCTATTGGCATCGCATTGCTGCAAAGTCACGTTTGTTGATAGATAGATAGATAGATAGATAGATAGATCATAGTTTTGAATAGGGGGTGGTTAGTTTAATGCACACCTTGATGCCAAAGGAATCGACGGGCTGTTTCTGTGCATAAATTTGTCTTATCAGATTGATAATCATAAACGATTATTCTTTATGCAAGATTGTGCGTAATAGTTCAGAAGTACGTGATAAAATAGAATTCATTGAGGCTGGGATACACCCACGCTAAGAAAGAAATATGCCTTTAGGCAAACATACATCACATAGACAGTTGGTAAGTATTTCAGAATTAAGCAACAAGCAGATGGTTATATATATATATATATATATATATATATATATATATATATATATATATATATATATATATATATATATATACTAAATACTTAACATAAACGGGGTTTTTGTACTTTATCAACAGTCAAGATTTGAAGTGTTCATAAAAACGTAGATTGCCAAAAATGTATTTACTGCATTTTCCCTATCACTTAATCAATATATATCATTGGTCTAATGGGTAGTGTTCGCCAATGGTCCGGGAGACCTGGGTTCAATCCCAGGTCACGTCATACAAAAGACTTTTAAAATGGTACTTGATGACTCCTTGGTTAACACTCAGCAATATAAGGTAAGTATCAAAGGTAAATTGGAGCAATCCAGGGAAAGGAGTAGCGCCCTCCCTTACACCTCGGTGTAGTAGCTATTGAAAGGGAGCTCTCAGGTCCCCCTCGACTACAGTCGCCAACTTTACTAATATATATATATATATATACATATATATATATATGTGTGTGTGTGTGTGTGTGTATGTGTGTGTGTGTGTGAATTTGCAAACCCCTCTGCACGAAGTCGATGTGTCACAAGGTCATTTTTCGAAAGGAGTTTAACCGGTTTTCATTGTAATAGACTAATTGTCATACCCGAGTTAAAGAGCTAATTCTGCCCTACAATTTACTCATGGTTGGAAGCAGAATAATGGAATTCATACCGTTTCAAAGGTATTACCACTGTGTGAAATGTAAACAGACTTAACCAATATTTGAACTTGGATCACCAAGTCCATTTCCTACAATGATAACATTTCACTTTCAGCACCTCCAAGTGTGTGTGTGTGTGTGTGTGTAAGTTTGTGTGCACGTGTGTGAGCATGTGTGTAGATTCATTGATGGTGTTGGGGTTTCAATTGTAAAAAAAAAGGTTTTACAAAGTGGAATTGTTCTCCCCGTATCCACCTGCTTTTGATTTAAGTGTTATCTTTCTAGACTGACATCCAATTATACGTGGAAACCTCAGTCGCTCTTGCTATTATAATCTATGCCTTTCTTATAGAAAATTAGCGAGCCGTAAACATAAACTATTATAACAAATAAGCACGACCTACCGATTCCACTTTCCGTGTCGTTAAGCGTTAAGTCATTAGTACAGATATTACACTAGAACGGATCAGTAAATTCTACATTTTCAATACTTTATATTTTATTGGCTAGTAGATATAAGAATTTCAACTGATTCCCAGACATTCAATGATTCTTACCTTCGAAGACAGTTGGATTTAAAACCGTCATCTTTAACTTGCAAGTAACTTAAATCAACAACGATTGTTGTTGTCGTCCTTTACTAAATTGATTTTAACTAAGCTCAAGTCTGGAAGTGCGTAGTTAGGACTGAACTTGCTAACACCAGTTTACTTGCCTAGCTGACTAATGTTGGAAAAAGTGGTATCAAACTATTATAATAAACTGCAAAATATAACAGAAGAATACAATAAGTTTGTATTAATTGATTGATTTTAAAGGCATTTCAACAGGTCATGGGTTATTTTATGCGTAGAATTTAGGGTACCGTGTCAATCGTACATTTATATTTACATTTTTTAATTAGTTTTTTCTTAAGAGTTTGTGTATTTGTTTACTTCTTGCTTTTATTTTCTTTGGCACTTGATCCTATCGAATACGGATGAATTTAATTAGGTTATTTTGATACATAGATATGACCTAAACTGTAACTACCACATCGGGTCAGATTGTCCAGTTGGCTGGGGCAGCAGAATACACCGACTGCTTCACTGCACCGGCGTAAGACCTAACATCCAAATAGTGTCCTGGATATGACAATAAACAATCTAATGGTAAGGTTCCAGTAATACTGGATCTTCGGGGAATACAGAGTACCCCTTCATTGCCATCGCTCCCAGGTCCATTCTGGCACGGAGTGTAGCACCTGACATGGATGTGCCTATGGGTCAAATAGAACTTAACAATGTACTTATGCTAAATTGAATTGCTTGTTTTGACATTTGAACTGTGTACTTGTGCTCAACTGAATTCTTTGAAATGGAATTGTTTGTTATGATAAACTGAACTGTTTGAAATTGAACTGTTTTTGACATTGAAGCAGCATTAAATCCGGCAATGAAGATGTACTGCACGTTTCGGGTTGATTCTCGGGAGAGTTAAAGACTATTTAGGGTGAACCAGTATTTACCAAGACAGAAATGAACATTTTTCTTCAAAATAGTCCTCTTGATATTCTAGGAAATTTTCCCTCAGTCAAATACCTCCAAAACACATTCGTCTACATGGACGGTTTTTTCTTCTTTAGAAAACAAGAAAAAGTCTAACAGAGGAACTTGTTGTGTAAAATGAGGAGGGCGACGCACTAACAGAATTTTTTTTTTTTTATTTTTGCTTATATAATATAGAAAATTAACTATGGATTATCTAGACATCTACACGACAATCGAGACATCTAAATGTATTTATACTAATGATAATACCTAATATCTGTTCTGATTATTTAATATTCTTCTGGATATAATAAAAACCTTGTAGCTTTGCTTTAGAAGAAAATTATCGATTTATTTAAGTTTTTAAGAGTCTATTAATTTGAAAAATAATAATAGGTGATTCTATAACGTTTGTTTTGATTATACAACTCTAAAAACAGCCAAAAGTCTCTTTGAGAAAGGGAACAGAACTGACTCGATAAATAAATCAATACATGCTAATGTATTCAATGCCCTTAAGACTAGAATAATAAATTCCCCGGACATTACACAATGAATAATTTCTGATTACGGCAAAGCACAAAAATGCAAAATAAAGAGAAGAGAAAAGAGAAAAAGAAACTGTTAAATCCAGGGCGAGTCAGCCTGGATTATCATTTGCCTGGATATTGTAAGAAAAGGGACGAGCGAATTGTCCATTTAGAGAAAGAGCTTTTGCTGGACATTCTGAAATGCTAGGTTGAATAAACGGAACGACCGCCGCAATTCAGTTGTAATATGTTAGGATAGATAGATAGATAGATAGATAGATAGATCAGACGGACTGAGAGAGATGGAAAAAGCAGTATTAACTTGATGAGGAATGGTAGATGTGTTATGGAATGTTTATAAATATCTGCTATGAACAAAATCATTTAATACTGACATAGATAGATAGATTGATAGATAGGATGGCACTGAAATATATGTGAGTGTATAAATAAAGAAATACATAAGTATATATATATATATATATATATATATATATATATATATATATATATATATATATATATATATATATATATATAGAGAGAGAGAGAGAGAGAGAGAGAGAGAGAGAGAGAGAATTCCTGCTTGATACAAGATCTCATGATCGAGGTTCTGTTTAAACATCACCTTGAGTACACCGACACTCGCAGATTGGCACACACATTAAAAAAGTTCACGTTAATCAGGAACAAGCATGCATACGTCAGTCCCCCTTCTATTATGATCTAACAAATGATCCCACCCAGGTATATATATATATATATATATATATATATATATATATATATATATATATAAAGAGAGAGAGAGAGAGAGAGAGAGAGAGACCAAAAGAAAGAGAGAGGAGAGCAAAACTACATTAGATGTCTAGTTTAAAGTAATATTTGAAATATTTTACAATGCAATGTTTAAATGGACAACTAATATGGGAAAATCACATTGCTTCCGTTTCAAAAAGCAAAATCTAAACCTTTATCTCAGTAGTAGTAGTAGTAGTTATATTTTTAGCAAACACTTTCCGTTAACTAATCACACGATTACAACATCTACTGCCATATCATCATCATAGGGAGCGGCAAATCGTCTTGTAAAAATATTACCAGAGAACTGAATGAAGTTATAGCCTTGATGGTATACTTTTCTATCCAGAATACTGACTCACAATCGATTTTTTTCGAAAGAAACCGGAGAAACTAAGTGTTAGAGTAGGATATATATTTGATGACGAAATTCACGTAAGTTTAGATAGATAGAAAGACAGACCGAGAACATAGATAGATAGATAGATAGATAGATAGATAGAAGAAAAAGAGAGATATGAAGGGGAGAAGAGGCAGAGAGATGCTTCACTGTTCGTGATATCTGATGAGTGAGATTAATGCAGAGATTCTTGATGTCAAATGTTCCGTGTGAATAAATAAGAGAATTTTTCGCGCACATTTTTCAGTCACTGTCTTCTCAACTTGATGGAGGTGTTCTCGTGGAGTAATGGTTAAAGCGCTGGACTGCGGAATCATAGTAAGCAAGTTCAAACTATTGCATTCACTTTCGGGCAAATACCCTTGGGAAAGGTATTTTCCTCCCAGCTATGGGTTAAATAGTACCACTACTATTCTTTTAGAAGGATGGATTTGGCATTAAATAACCAAAGAAGGTTGATAGGGCTTTAAACAACAAAACAAACAAAATCTACCCTCCCTGGTTTTTTTTTTTTTTTTGTTTGGTTTTTTTTACTGTGACATGCATGAATACGTTACGTAAGAAAGGCAACCTTGCAAAAAATTATTCTTTATAGGAAATGAGATCTGTTCCAAAATGCGCTGAAATACGCAGACTGATTTCGATCACTTTTACATCATATTAACCTTTGCATTCAGGACGGCACACATGCTGTAAGTAAAAGTATTTGATCTTGAAAATATGGTGTTCATTTGCATTGGATCTGATTATCATATCTCATATCAAAGTTACATAAACATCAACATTTTACCATATATATATATATATATATATATATATATATATATATATATATATATATATATATACATATATATATATATATACAAACAAATATATGTCTGTGTGTGTCTCTGTGTGTGCGATCACACACATACCTTCAAACACAATATGCAATGCCCCCCATATATATATATACATATATATATATGTGTGTGTGTGTGTGTGTGTGTGTGTGTGTGGCTGCACATGTGCGTTTGTGTCCAATTAGTCTTGAAACTATTGGAACACAACTTTTGCATGTAGCAGGAGATAATTGTAGGTGTTCAAACCTAGGAAGAAATAATGTGCTTGAATCCTGATTTTCAAAGCAGACCATCTTTATTCTAATAGATTTCCCTATGTAACATGATATCCATAATGTATTTTGTCGTTTCTTTTTTTTTTTTTTTTGCCTTGTGCTTATCAGAAAAACTGTTGAATTTTAAAGAAGGGAATGCCGTAAATTGCAGCGTATGAGTCAATTTGGCATCCGATCTTTTTACTATAAGATTTTTAACTCGAAATTCTAGGTTAGACCAATACTTGCTGTATTGGTGGACCTCCACCCGGACGTAAAGCAGGCTGCTTTTATTCCAAAACTTACCGAGTAGACATGAATAAGGATAGGTTATGATTACCTGTAGTGAAAACTTATAAATTTATTGGAATTTCAAAAAAGAAGACATCTCCTCTCTAAATGGTGGTTTTCTGAAAACCGACAAATTCCCCTACTTCGGAAGCAGCGTCTAATCAACTGAAAACGACATCAATATGCAACAAGCGAAGGTTATCTATATGGAAATCGAACCTATCCGATAAACTAAAACACAATTTTTATCAAGCAGCGGTTGTATCAAGTCTACTATATGGATACAACACATGGACTCTAACTAAGCATATAGAGAAAAAGCTTGATAGAAACTGTACAGGAATGTTACGAGCCATTTTGAACAAATCCTGAAAGCAACATCCCACAAAACAACAGCTGTATGGATACTTACTTTCCATCTCTAAAACCATCCAAATAATACGAACAAAACAGCAGGACACTGCTGGAGAAGTAAGGGTGAACTCATAAGCGATGTTTTCCTAAGGACCTTTCCCACGGACGTGCAAGTGTTGGTCGACCAACAAGAACTTATCTACAGCAACTCTGTACAGACACCGGATGCTGTCTAGAAGACCAGCCGGAAGCGACGAAAGATGAAGACATGTGACGGGAGAGATTCAGGGAAATCCGTACTAGCAGTGCGACATGATGATGAATTATATAAATGCGTACTAGTAAATACTTTTAAAATTACAGTGTGGTATCTTCGAATAAAGGTTTTAATCGTCAATAAAATAAGTGGGTAGAGTGTTCGCCAATGGTCTGGAAGACCGGGATTCAATCCCAGATTACGTCATACCAAAGACTTTTAAAATGGTACTTGATACCTCCTTGCTTAACACTCAGCAATATAAGGTACGTATCAAGGGTAAAGTGGAGCAATCCAGGGAAAGGAGTAGCGCCCTCCTTTACACCTTGGTGTAGTAGCTATTGAAAAGGGAGCCTTCGGGTCGCCTTCGACAACGGTGGCCAATTTTACTTACTTTATATAAGTACAGTAATACTACCAATGTATGTATATTCAGTAAACTACGAGTATGACCCATTAATCTGTCATTACACCATAAGGGTGTAATGTACGTATTTTCTTTTCTGAATCAAGATCAGGTGAATATGAAACGTGTAAATTTAACACATTATAGTTTATATTCATGCGAATTCACAGTCTATAGTGCTATACTGAAATTACACAGATAAACAACTTATCTTAGTTGCCTGACTGGCCGCCTGAGTGTGTTGATGATCCAATTACTGTTTATAGTCAGTGGTTGGTAATGGCATTCATATAATACATAATTTGTGTAACAGTTTTATTTTATTTTGACAGCTTTTGTGGCTTTATGGCTGAGTTTGAACTAGGTGAGCATGAGTTTTCAAATTAGACTACGTTGCACGTTCATCTGAATGGGTTTCAAATCACACACGGCGTGAAGCAATGAAAATCGCATCAGCACACTAGCTACCACAATACTAACAACCATAGTGGGTACCTTCGATAAAGTCAAGTCCTGTTACATTATAGATGCTACTTGGACGTAACGAAAGATGGCTTGTCCAGTCATCAAGGGCTCTAGAAAACACAAACTGCACCGCTGCAGAGGGATAGGACCTCCACAACGAGTATCCTAGACATGAAACTAAACAATCTGATGGTGAGGTTCCAGTGATGCTGGAGTTTGGGGGAATGCGGAGCGCCTTGCCATTGCTAACGCACCCAGGTCTACTCTAGCATGGAGTGATCGCACCTAATAGGATCCTATCAATGAGTCAAATAGAACTAAACTGCATACTTAAGCTAAAATGAATTACTGGAACTGTTTTGACATTTAAACTGCTTACTTAAGTGAATTGTTCGAAATGGAACTTTTTGACATTGAAACTTTACTTACGCTAAATTGAAATGTTTGAAATAGAACTGTTTTGACATTTGAGTGTGTAAACAAAAATTATAATTATACTAAACTGAATTGGTTGAAAGAGGACTGGTTATTCGTATAAAAATTGATTTGGTATTGAATAACCTTCAAAGGTTGATATGCCATAAAACACAAATAAACAAACAAATTATTGCAAAACATTTTAGTCCCCCTTGTAATTTTGATCACCTGGTAACCTATATTTACGATCAGATTAGTACAAAGCTGAGCAAATTATGTAAGGGATGATATCTAGAGGTCTTCACACTCACATACCCCTACACACACACACATATATATCTATATATATATTCATAATCTATATCTATATATGTATATGTATATAGGTGTTTTTTTATTGCTCCCTTTTTTCCTGAAACAACTATACCGCCTCCACCATCTTAACATTTCTCTTCACATGTTTTTGATAGAAAAACTCAGAAAACGGTCTCTGTCTGAAGAAGTTCGATAAAATAAAGCCGAACGAAATATCACACATTTAAATTTGAGCTAAGTGTTTGATTAATCCAACTTTTCACGTATGTATATGTATATTTATATTCATGTAAGTAGATACACAAACACATCTATATATTCAAAATCATAGCCTATATTTATATTTATATACATATATATACGTGCATACAGGCACACACACACACACACACACATATATATATATATACGTATACATGTGTGTATATATTTGTACATATGATGATTCTGCTATTATGAAAATAAGATAGGAACACATTTTCGCGCAAAACTACAAAGCAAGGATTGTTCGAATCGTTGTTCATTTGTTTCTTATCTAATGGCATATCAACCACCTCGGGTTATTTGATGCCAAATCCATCTTTTCAGAAGCACAGTAGTGGTACTATTTGACCCATAGATGGGATGATAAGGGTATTTATACCTTTCCCAAGGTTGAACGTAATAGCACGGCTGGAGTTCGAACTCGCGTACTCCGATTCTGCAGTCCAGTGCTTTAACCATTACACCACTGGGACATCCCCCTGTTCGAATCTTGATCATTACTTAGATATAAAAACCAATAATCAGTTCCTTTTAGAAATATATAATGTATACACATGCGTGTGTCTGTAGTTTATTCATAGCGTCCGCTAGACACGCGAGAACATGAATCTGTGCTCGGAACTTGGTACCACATTCGACAAGTATACATGGAATGCAGTCACCAAATCATTTTCCTCAACGTGGAAGAGCAATTGGCGCTCCAACTTTCCATCGAAGGAGCTACAGCGAGGCAGAACACGATGAGATTTCCTTTAGAGACTCTAGTTTCTGTTTTCGGAAATTGGATTTGCCCTTCTCCGAAATCGCAAGCAAGCCCTAATTTAACATAGGCTTTTTCCCAAACTTTTGTGAGCAAATTTCCTGATGCCTAGTAAGAACTAAACTTGAAGACTCTCTGCTTACATTGAAAAAAATGTGTGGAAAAGACTTATTTTAGTTTATATCTTAATGAATAAAGTAGGACAGATGCTGTGAGTCAGTGTGTACCAAATCACTGTGTCTGTTCTCCATACATCTGTATCTTTCCCTAACCAGCAAAAGACTTGTCTCGTCCGACAGACCTCTACTATCTATCTTGTGTCTGGTGTTGTAAATTGGTTTCTAAGCCAGGATACGAGGCTGTTATAAAATTCTCAAAGAGTACCCCGTACTTTTGACCTTAGTCCAAAGTTAGCTACACTTAATAAATGACTTTATTAATCTATCTTTTATTACAATAGACTTGCTCGGTGGCTGAGATAGCTGTGCGTCAGCACATCAGTTCATTTTGACGGTTTTCGAAACCAAGCTAAATACCATCCGATGATAATCTGTACGGTATCTGTAGTACTTGAAAGTCTGGCGCAACACTATCACTTTAGACAAACAACGTTCATCTTTTTAAATATCCACGAGGGGAAATTTCAAAGCAAATTGTGCCTTTCTTTATGGTACTATTTACCAACCCCTCCGCTCGGGCAGGATATGACACAAGGTCAATTTTTAAGCGGAGTTTAACAGGTTTGAATTCAGAGTTTTCCTTCTCCTAGACTAGTTGCCTCACCAAGGCTGAAGAACCTAGTCCGTCCTGCTATTTACCCATAGCTGGAGGGAGAATAAGGGGGTTCATACCTTTCCCAAGGGTATTTGCCCGAAAGTGAACGTAATAGCGCGACTGGAGTACGAACTCGCGTACTACGATTCCGCAGTTCATCGCTTTAACCATTACACCACCAGGACACTTCTTTATTGTATTAGCGCAACACTTTCCTCCAACGCACGTACCTGTCTGCGCATTCATGTAC
The DNA here is from genome assembly GCA_963585895.1 of Sepioteuthis lessoniana. NCBI lineage: Eukaryota > Metazoa > Mollusca > Cephalopoda > Myopsida > Loliginidae > Sepioteuthis > Sepioteuthis lessoniana. The sequence continues at coordinate 89,194,618 of OY757914.1, read as the reverse complement.
TGGTAAAGCATAACAGTTATCGATATAGGATATGGAATCGGCGACGCAGGTTTTAATCCAGAATGAAAATGTTTCTCCCCCGCCTCTCTCTATCTCTATCTATCTCTCTCTCTCTCTATCTCTCTCTCTCCATATGTCTATCTATCCATCATTTGATAGATTTTCAATCATTTCTTTCTTTCTTTCTTTCTTTCTTTCTTTCTTTCTTTCTATGATCTCGCTTTGTTCCAATATTTTTTGGGTAAGTCCGAGTGGCATAGTGGGTAATATACTCGGCTACGACATTGTAGTTGACAAGTTCATATATTTTCGTTTTCCTATCTATCTATCTATCTATCTATCTATCTATCTATCTATTTTTTCTGTATTTTCTTATATATATATATATATATATATATATATATATGTATATATATATCAGTTCATTTATATCTATATTCTCCGTCTGTTCATGTATTTCAAGTATTTCATCTCTTCCCCTTCTCTCTCTCTCTCTCTTTCTCTCTCTCTCTCTCTCTCTCTCTCTATATATATATATATAGAGAGAGAGAGAAAGAAAACAACAGACTGAAAAGATAGATAAATAGAGAGAGAGAATAAAATAAGTAGATAGATTACTGATAACAGATAAAGTAAACCGAAATTGATAGATAGATAGATAAATAGATAGATAGATAGATCTTGGTCCCTAAGTCTGTAAAGTATCATATTTCGCAGCAAATGCATTAAAGTTGTAAATAGCTTTTATATAGCAGGGAGCAACACAGTAATACCTTTTTAGTGATCAGACTGCGGTAGACTTCAAGAACATTATTAAACACACCTGACACCACAAAACCACATTTAAAAACCTTGTCTCTCATAAAAAAATGAAAGTAAAAACAAATTAAAAGTTACTAATGGGCATTTTAAGAAATTGGCGAGCTGCCATGTTGGGCGTCATCTTGAAAATTAAATCTTTCTAATGATCACAGTGTGATGGGCCTTTATTATATAATTAAGTACATATGATATACGAGATGCCGTTTAAAAACCTCGTTGCAGATAACTAATGAACTTGTGACGAGTATTTTAAGTTCATGACTGGCGGATATCTCGGATGCTATCTTGAAAACCATCTTTCCAGGAGTCAACATGAAATAAACTTTGGATGTGTTATCAAGCACACCTGATATTACTAAAATAAACGTTTAGGGTAAATAATGGATGAATAATTGTTATTTTCTTTGGAATTGGCCACCATTTTTGACGCTACATTGAAAAAAAATCATAATTAAATCCTATATCAGAAACTACCCTGAAAAAATCAACTTACCTTCATTTACTTCCTGATTAAATGCTAGTTTTTAACGTGATTGTATACAAAGTACAATTTAGCTTGCAGACTTACAGGCAAAGACATCCATTTTATCTGATGAATTGACTTTACGTAATGTCCTTTCCGGCAATATATACAACTTCAGTGTATTTAAAATCTTCGATACTACCAATGTATAATTAACTCTGTGAGCATCACAGTGCAGCTAGTTCGCTGGTTAGTTCATTGATAAAAATAATTATTTTGATTTAGGTAATTTATGAAATAATAATTTCATTTCTTTTTTTGTATAAGTTAATGGTTTCAAGTAACTTATTATCATCCTTGTAAACAATTATTGTAAGTTGGTGACCGCAGGCGAGGGTGACCCCAAATCTCCCTTTTCGATAGCAACAACACCAAGGTTTAGTGGGGTGCTACTCCTTCCCCTGGATTGCTCCACTTTACCCTTGATCCATACCTTATAATGCTGAGCAAGACGGCATCCAGTCCCATTTTTTGAAGTCCTTGGTGGGATTGATCTCAGGTCTCCCGGGACATTGGCGAACACTCTAACCATTATGCCAATGTCCGGTTAAACAATTATAGCTATGGGTTAAATAGTACCACTACTGTTCTTCTATGAGAATGGCTTTGGCATTAGATAATCTTACAAAGGTTGATATGGCATTAAACAAAGAAACCAAACCAACCTTTCCTACTTACAATCATAACAATTTCAATGCATTTAAAATCAGTGATACTAACGAAGTATAATCAACTCTAGATGCAGCACAGTCGGGCTAGTTCACTGGTTAATTCACTAAGACAAGAGATTTTCTTGATTTACGGAATATATGAATTTTATATTAAGAATATGTATTTCACCAAATTTTTGTTACGTGCAGATTGCGACATGAAGTCAGTATTTTAAGCGGAGTACAACAGGTTTGAATTTAGAACTTTCCTTCTCCTAGACGGATTGCTTTACTAAGATTAAATAACCCAGACAAAAGTGTTTTCAATATCCCTTCCTACATCAGGTTGGTCTTCTCATTGCCAAATTCAGTTGATTACAGCCTTGAAGTGAAGAACTCTCTAATGAAAGGAGAAAAGAAAATGTCTCTTTATCAAATCGAGGTTAATTCTGTTTTGGAAAAGAGGCGATAATGTAATTAGATTTGATTGGCTGTTAAGCAATTCAAAATGGTTGATTTGTTAAAATGGGCAACTGAAGATTATGAAAGAAGGGAATAATGAGCTCTGAAGCGACTACAAAATGTAATATTTTTGCATGCACAAAAAACAAAGAATTAATGCAATGAGATGTCATCTTTTAAATTAAATTAAATTCCAATAAATATAACCACCGAATAGGAACAAAATGTGATCATTCCTTGAGCCATTTAAAACTTTATCCGGAAGCAACAATTGAATTAAAAAGATTTTCTTATTTTTATTTAAATAGAAGATAGATTTTTTTCAGGTGGGCAACCCTGATTGAGAATCAGCTGATCATGTGTGCTTCTCAGATTTTACGTTCAGCTGATTGATTATTTGATTGATTGATTTTAACGGCATGTAGACCCGTCTAATATTATTTCAGACAAACAACTTAAAGGATCACATTTGTTGAACGTATATGTTTACATATATATGTAGTTATTTTTTAGAGTTTTTTAAAGGTCCGATCGAATACGATTGAATTTTAAAACTCTTTTGCTATTTTAAGAGTCACGTGTGACTTCCATTCTTTCTTTGACCCATTCAGAGTGTCATATGTGGCTCTCAACATTTTAACTAAAAGATGAAATCTTGTTAAAACAGACGAGATGACACCTCTAATTTGCTTTGAACAGTAAAAGAGTTAAATAGATATATTTGACCCATAGATGGGACTAAGAAGTACAACTAATCCATTCAGACTTGGCCTGGGAGTAATCATACTGAAAGGGTACTACACACTTTCTAGATCTCCAGACATCGTCCTCAGATGCAGTTTAGTGTCAGATTTTGGACACTTCTTTTTGGGTGGGGTCACAACTTTTTGCAGGGTATACAAACAGCGTACTTGAAGTCCTGTGGACAGAATGAACGGTCAGATGAATAATTTTGGGTCATTTGAATGGTGTTTTTTTTAATGTGTTATAAAAAGGAAATACAAAATCAAATTCTGTGTCAAAGATGTGACATAAATATCTAACGAGCTTACACAGGTTAATGGAGATCAATTTTCTTGGTGGTACGTGATATTTTTGGATTGCATTATGAAAATAGAAAATGGTTAATTTGTTAACGACTAATGGGATATTTCATACATCGCATTTGCCCAGTCGGATGGGGTTGTAGAATACTCAGACTGCACCTCTGCAGGTAAGACTCCCTCACACACACACCAACGAGTGTCAAGGATATGACATTTAACAATCTGATGGTGATGTTCCAGTAATGCAGGAACTTTGCAGAATGCGGACTACTTTTCAGTGCCATCACTCCCAGATCCACTCAGACATGGAGTGGTAGCTCCTGATAGGGTCCTATCTATGGGTCAAAGAGAACAAAACAGTGGTTTCAAGTGTTTAGGGGTTTTTCATTTAAACTGTGTATTTATGCTTAACTTATTTGATAAAATAAAACTGTTTTTGACACTGATACTGTACTTACGCTAAATTGAATTTTTTGAAATAGAACTGTTTTGACATTTAATTGTGTGTAAACAAAATCTATTCATATACTAAACTGAATTTCTTGGAAAAGACCTGTTTGACTAAACTAAATAGCTTGAAGTAAAAATGTTTTAGACAATTGAAGTGTGTACTTATGCTTAACAGAATTGTTTGAAATAGAACTGTCTGTTTGTATAAAGATGGATTTGGCATTAAGTAAATCTGTAAAGGTTGACATGCCATGAAATCCTAACAACCAAACAATTAACCATACATTATAAAAACACTTTCAAAGAAGCAACCATTATTTGTAAAAAAAATAACATATATATATATATATATATATATATATATATATACAAGTGTTCTCAGCAGATTTTCTATGAACTCTGGGTAGATTTTTAAAAAATTAAGAAAAGAAAATGCTTCGATGGAACTTATTGCTAGAACAATGATATTTAATACCGTGTTTTCGTTGGATTTAGTTTCCTTGTTTAATGGCATATCAACCTTCGTGGGTTATTTAATGCCAAAGGAATCCTTGTAAATGAACAGCAATCTTATCTAAGCTAAAACTGGAATTGGATAAGAATGTTCATACCTTCTCCTTGAGTATTAGTCTTAAAGTGTACACTTACATATATACACAGACTTATATATACACGCGTACATATATGCACATATATACACATATATAAAGATACATATATACTGATACATATATATACTTGTATATACACATACATAAATATATATATATATACGTATATAAACACATACACTTTTATGTACTTGTAAATACACACACACGTGCACAAACACACACACACACACACACACATATATACATATATATATATATATATTCCCATATCTACATACATCAATTTGCGCTGATAGCATAGATTTCTCTGGTATTCTCTCTCTCTCTCTTTTTCTCCTCTCTCTCTCTCCCTCTCTCTCTCTCTCTTTCTCTCCTCTCTATCCCTCTCTCTCTCTCTGCTGGTTTGTTGGGTGTTGTATCCCGGATTTCATCAAAACGACTTATAAAATTAATTCTAAGTTTCCCTCTCGTTCAATTACATGCGTTTCGTTATCTTCCATGTGGTTCATCCTACTGTAGTAGTGAAACAACTACACCTTGGATGAAATCCCGTTATATATATATATATATATATATATATATATATATTGTCAACCCTACCATGCAAGCAGTGTCTCATCAATCGAGACAAACATCGACACGCGACTAGCAAAGGCATGGACAGCCAACGATAGGTTATCGGTCATAAGGAAGTCAGACCTTACCGATAAAATGAAGCGCATTTCTTCTAAGCTGCGGTCGTGTCGTTACATCTCTATAGATGCACTACATGGACGCTAACTAAATGTATGGAGAAAATGCTTGACGGCAACTACGCAAGAATGCATATATATATATATATATATATATATATATATATATATATATATATATATATCTTATCACACGGTACTGTCTGTGACCTTAGGTTTCATACTTTATACATTCATATTATAGTGATCGTATTCAAAAACAGACCGATTAATACGGCTAATTTTTTGTTCGAAAGAGGGAGTATATGTGTGACTATGTTTTTGAGCTTTGGAATGTTAGTATGTTAGTGTATGTGATTTTGCTCGTGTGTACATCTATTCATATATTTGCGCATATAGTGGCAAACGTCTTTACATATACACACATATCTCCTCTGTTTTTCGGAAGGGGTGAGACGAAAGAAGAGAGTGTGAAAAAGAAATACCTCTACAATATATATATATATATATACACATATATATACATATATATATATATATATACATATATATATACACACGTGTATATATAAACATATATATATATATACACGAATGTATATATATACTCACACGTATATATATATATATATATATATATAACAATAAACACTTTTTGCCCAGTCGGCTGGGGCTATAGAATACACAGACTGCACAAATAAACGTTAGAATAATATTGAAATAACATTAAAATGCTTAAATTAACATTAAATAGCGTTCAGATAACATTAAAATAACATTGAAATGACGTTGAAATAATGTTAAAATAACGTTGAAATGGTTAAATTAACATTAAAATAGCGTTAAGCTAACGTTAAAATAACATTAAAATAACGTTGAAATAATGTTAAATTAACGTCAAAATAATGTTAAATAATGTTTAAATAACGTTTAAATAACGTTAAAACTTATATAAATGTGTCTTCTAGTTTCTTGTTTGTATCTGTTAATATTCAGACACGCAGTATCAGACAAAATGATCTCACTTGTTTGGAATATCAATAGAGAAAAGGAAACGTAGGTTATATTCACAATTTAACTTTTCTATAAAAAAAAAAGTCATGGCAATAAGGGAGTTAAAACTCCTACTGCGTTATCACGTTCAATTTGGGACTAATGCCCTTTAAACAAGGATTAACTTCCTAATTCTCCAGCTGTGTGCTAAATTATATCACTGTTATTCTTTTACAATTATAGTTTTGATATTAAAAAACCCACGATGCTGATACGTAATTGAAAAAAAAAAGAACTCGAATTAGTATCCATTCAAAATATAGTAGATTGATATCGAAAAGTTTCGGAATTTATTGAGGACAGACAAACAAAAATTCTCAGTTATTAATGTAGATAGCCAATACATAACTTCAAACGTTTATATCCACTCAATACGGCAAATAAATATTTTTTCTTTACAAAGCTTCACAAAACAATCAATCCCAGAGCCCAGAGATACCCGAATTTCAGAGTGAATAATTTAATGTACGCTCTATAGAAAACATTAACATTAAATCGAAAGCAATCTTGCTTTTGAGGAATGCTAATCAGTCTCGCTAAACACAGACATTCTGTTCAAATAAAGAAAAGAAAAACTATTCCCACATGTTTTAAAAGGCGTGCTGCTTCAAGCTTTTCTTTGTAGTGTTATTTTACTATATTAAAAATCTAATCTTATTTATTTCTGGGTATGCCACAGAAAATTGCCCACGCATTAACGAGAAAGAAAAACTTTTTTAAAAAATTTGAACGAACCTAATTGTAGGGGCGGGCGGTTAACATACAATGCATCCTTTGTAAATAGTTCAATCAGTCCGCTCTCTCTAAATTTATTTTCTCTATATATTGATTCATTGATCATGTCTGATCACGTCTTCTGCCCCCGTTTACTCCCTTCTAAAAGCACTCACACATCCTTCGTATTTGTCTATTGTAAATTCTTTTTTTTTAAATACCTTACACTCTGTTCTCTTGTTATAGTTACAAATTTCTTGATTGTCCTTTCATCGTAAAATTACATTCGCCATTTTGATTTATTCTATATCATTTTCCTTGCGCATGCATCTGTTTTTGGTTTGCTGTTTAGTTTTTGACTTTTCTTCTTCTTTTTTTTTTGGCGGGGGTTGCTTTGTTTTTAAATATTTTATTTTCATTTTTCTACTTGCAAGTTTTGAGTGTCTCTCTCACTCGAGCTTCATTATTAAGAGTTCTTTCTCTCATCTTTTTTTCTGTTTTTCAATAAAAGCTTTTTGTTGCTGTTGTTATTAACAGCCAGACATGTTATTCATATTTCTGTCCATTACATTTTCGTCTGGTTGTATTTTTACTTTTCTTCATTTGTGCTTTTATTTCCTTTCCAAATTTTCCTTGCATCCTGTATTTTACACATAATTTTTATCGATATATTTCTTCTTTTTCCAATCTGCCTTCATTTCTTTGCCATACCCAAAATTTTGAGGTCTGGTTTTATTTAATGGCACATCAACGTTCTTTGGTTATCTAATACCAAAGCTATCCATTTTCAAAGAATATTAGCAGTACAATTTAATCCATAACTTGGGGCGGGGAGAGAGTTTATACCTTTCCCACGGTAGTAATCTGCTAGTTACCTTAATAGAGCGGCTGAGGTTCGAACTCATTTACTACGAAACTACTGTCCAGCACTATAGCCTTTACATCATGGTGACTCCCTTAAACTCTGTGCTCCTCCCATAATCTAAGATATATATATATATATATATATATATATATATATATATATATATATATATATAATGAAATAAAACAATGATAATATATAAATAAATATATATTAGTTTTTATATATATTTAATCGCATGGACGTTTATCTGCGACCCAAGGTTTCATGCTGTCTTATTAGGACAATCATCAGACAAAGAAAGAAAGATATTTGTGAAATCGAAAAATACTTTCTGGTGTATGTTTAGGTTGGGATAACCCCTTTTGTGTGTGTGTGTGTGTGTGTGACTAAGGAACGAATTATCATCAGCATTGCATTACGAAGAAAATGAATTTTTGATTTGTAAGCTCAAGGGACGAAAATGTATGGTAGGTCTGAAAGGTAACACATATTACAATATTATATAATACTAGATGACATCACTTGTCTCTACGCCATGATATTCCCACCTCGTCTATTATACTTATGTTCCAGATTCAGCGTACATTTTCGTCTACCATACTTACGCGTCAAGTCAAAAATTCATTTTCTTAATAATGCAATGATGATGATAATTTGCCCTTAAATTAAAATCATCACTACACACACAACGACATAGCTAATGCAAACAATTATTGCAACGTCTTAATACAATATATTCACCATATTTCACACGTACATACAACCAGAGATTACAATTACATATACGTATTATAACATTAACACAACGTAGACAGCTAATACAAATTAGCATCACAATCCAACACAAGATATATTCCAACATAAAATACTAATATTGAATAATACTTCATGATACATTCCACTACACTCATTCTTACGTTTTAGACCTCCATACATTTTCACCTATTAAGTATATTTTCTTCGTAATGCAATAATAATGAAAATTGGTTTCTTCGTTATAATCGTCACTACACACACATTCGCGAATACTTATATAAAAAAGCATTAACTCGACATAGCAAATACAAACACTTGCTGCGACGCCTTAATACATTATATTCTTTTGGGGCATATAATCATAGTTTAAAATAACATATACCTAATATGACATAAACACGGAATAAACAGCTAATACAATTTATTATTGTTTCAATCATACATCTTAGATGCATCAGGGAGGTCTTCAGTGATGCGCTGTCTTCATTGCCGATTTCGGGTTATTTCTGCATCATATCAGCTCCGACAGTAACCCCGGCTTGACTGTGAAAGAGCCAAGCCGCCTCCGTGATCGCGACGTGCTACGCTCGTGCCTCTACCAAAGCAAAGAAAAAATAAATAAAAAGGCCGGACTTCGGCCGTTCTTATAGACATCTGTCTTTTAGTAAACAGCCAATGAAAACAGAGGATTCCACACTCCTCTGCTATATAATACCATCTTTACCTGATCCGGTTTTGCCCGGCTACTTCCGGAATCGGTACCGAGGTAAGATTTTATTTTAATACTCGTCCGTGTCCATGATTTACACTTCACTAGACTTACACGAATCTCCCGCCAAAACTGTCCTATACTAATACTTCTAAACTAACATGAATTAGTCCCCCGCTCAAAACTATTCAGTCAGTCTTCGCAAAAAAGAAAAAAAAAAAAAATAATAATCCCGTTTATTTGGCTCACGAGATTATTTGCTACAAATTAACTCATGCTTTTGCCAAAATTTTCCTCCCCGTTTATCATTAACCTATGCTCATATTACCAATTTAATGCATATTCCTAAAAAAAAAACAAAAAAACAAAAAAAAACGCTACTCTATTCAACTCCTTACATTCTAATTTATTACTATTGCAATATGATATAAAAAAAACCCCATAAAATACTAATATTTCAGACCTACCATACATTTTCGCCAATGATGCTTACAAATCAAAAAATTATTTTCTTCGTAATACAATGATGATAATTCGTTTCTTAGTTAAAATCATCGCCACACACACACACACACACATACGAATACATAAGAAAATTTTTTCGGTCAAATCCTGTCTATTATGAATCCTTGTGATATCTCGCCATAACCATATCCAGGAGCAACCCTCAATCCAACCGCGAGACGCATCGTACACACTCGCACACAAACAATTTCCTATAAAAATTCAACACACACATACGCACATACACAATCTTCAGTATAAATTTAATGTACATACACACACATACAGAAAAAAAGTCATTCAAGTCTCAACGGGCTGTATTTTTCGATTTTTTCGATTTCTCAAATATCTTTCTTTTCTGCCTGGTGATCCTCCTAATAAGGCGGAATGAAACCTTAGGTCGCAGATAAACAACCATGCTATTATATATATATATATATATATATATATATATATATATATATATATATACATATATATATATATATATATATATATATATATATATATATATATATATATAAACTAATATATATCTATTTGTTATTGTTATTTTATAAGAGCTCTATCAAATATATTGTGTATTCTTGAAATTATACAGCATTTGGTCTGCCTCAAGCCCACCAAGGGAGATAGTGAAAACCATACACTGTTATAATATATATATATATATATATATATATATATATATATATATATGTATATATGTATATATATATATATATATATATATATATATATATATCTTTAAGAAAAAAAAACAAAGACCGGTTAATTCAAGATTATAAATTTATTTCCATCCCGTATTTTCAGTTTATGGTGTGAACCAAAAACATGAAGAAAAAATTAATACAGGACTTCTTCAGACCCAATGGATAAAGAAATATTGCTCTGTAATAAATAACATTGAGCTCTCTACCAGGAAAATTTAAATGTTCAGCTCTTGAATGATTTTTTTGTCCTGAGGGAATTACTCCAAACTCTGGTTTAACCTGACCGAATATTACATATATATATATATATATATATATATATATATATATATATATATATATATATATATATAATGATAGATATGTATATATATATGTATATATAATGATATATATGTATATATGTATATGTGTGTGAATCCAAATTTATACATATATATGCATATATGTACATATATATATATGTGTGTGTGTGTGTGTGTGTGTGTGTGTGTGTGTGTGTGTGTGTGTGTGTGTGTGTGTGTGTGTTGATATACATTGGATTGAACATTATAGATAATTAAAACTAATTCTATTACAACTTGAACTCAATAGAAATAATTTTGAATCCAGTGCTAATGTACTTAAAAGTTTTTAGCTAGTGATGCTATTGAGAAACAAATTTAAAATAATAGACGCTACACAATACACCGGCATAAATGCTCATTCTTACAAAGTAGTTATGTACATGCAAAAGTTACATAAGTTTTGCAATACACACAACCCCTGATGACGGCCGAAGATTGGGCAGAAAGTACTTAGGAAAGAACAGTTTATTAACCAATTCCCGCCTTTTATCATAAAATTGATACGGCAACTTAAAAGGATTTACCAAAATAATATGAGACAAAAAATATCTATAATATTCAATTAAATATGTATCAATAAAGAAATGCTGCATATATATATATATATATATATATATATATATATATATATATATATATATATCATAGATACCATGAAGGTATATGCTAAAAAATAAAAAATTATATATATATATTGCAAGAATAAAAAAGAGCTCAAATTTTAAGGTATACTTTAGCCATCACAAAGGCGGATGGTAAAAGGAATGAAGATAAAAAATATATCTATCAAAGAATAAAGAAAGTTTGCTCTATTTATGAATAAGGAGTGATTCGTATCGGTTCGCTGCATATGTAAATTAAATTTACAAAAGCCTAGATACAAATTCAACGGCGTTTGGCAATTGTCGATTATGTTTCTAATCAGTGAGATCATCAGACTAAAAATTATATATATATATATATATATATATATGGACGTAAATATTATTAGATGAATCCAACGTTTAACATCAAAATAAATTCATCTAATTTGAATCATTCTGTTTTTCTACTTTCTTCATACTGTCAGATTCCGATCCGTATTTACTTCCATGCTGTCCCTTTGGAAAAACAAATACCAAATACATTCTTACACGACATTTAACATGGATGACTTCAAAACGATCTGTAAATATAAAAACTTGCCGATCTCCGTATATTTCTCTAAAAATCAAGAGGATTTTTCTGATCTCTTAAAACTCCAACATTTTCAAATAACATTCCTTGTGACAAACATGTACTTAATACTTTTAAATTAAGGACGCTAAATGCACGTTTGTATCTTTTTTGTTATATACATTTTCTTTGGTCCTGTTATCTCGACAAGCATCCATCGCTGTGTGAACAATCATCATGATATCAAAGTCCCGATAAAGGTTATTCAAACCGAAACGTTTATCGTTGGCTTTACATCAAAATAAATTCATCTAATTTGGATTATTCCGTCTTTCTACTACTTTCTTCATATATATATATATATATATATATATATATATATATATATAATCTCTGGATTCCAGTACATAGACACATTAGTGTTGGGCAACTAGGAAAAAAATGAATGCAGAATCGAAGAACCACCTTGTATGGTGGCTGCTGGAGACGGATGACAAAAGAGTCAACGGATCCGCGCTCTCAGCAAGAGGATATATATATATATATATATATATGGAGATGAAAAAAAAATCAAAGTCTTCAGAAGATGATTTTGAGTTTTTTTTTCATCAGTATACTTTTTCATTGAGTCGGATTTATTTCCAGTTTTCCCATATATATATATATATATATATATATATATATATATATAATCCGAGAAAAAATAATCTATGGAATAGACTATTAAGTAATAATCCAAGGGGAATAGGAATATCCAGATGAGTGTTCAATGTCAATGGCTATAGAATATATAATTAATTTCAGATTAAAAATAGATCGAAATTCACGCACTCAGCGAGTACATTTTTTATAAAATGAAACGAAAAATTTCAATTTTGTACTTGCATTATAAATTTCTTTCAGGTCTATAAAATGACCCTCTTCAGATGAATTAGGTATAGTTCTGAAGAAAATCCTTTTATAGACCTGAAAGTAATTCATAATGGAAGTACAAAATTGAATAATTTCGAATTTTATTAAATATATATATATATATATATATATATATATATGTATATATAGATATATTTCTCTTTCCTCTTCTCTTTCTCTCTCTCTCTCTCTCTCTCTCTCTATATATATATATATATATATATATATATATAATTCTATATATATTTATTCATGGATCTAAAGCTATTATTATTATGATGATTATTATTATTATTGTTAAAAATAGATTTATTTTATGATATTATATTGGCACAACGATATTTTTCAATTGACTACTATTTTTTGATGTAAACACTGTCGTCATAGTTTCTAAATTTATGTTGTAGTTTTTAGTTTTTGTATGCGCGATACTTGGATAGATAGATAGATAGATAGATAGATAGATTTGCTAAACGCTTATTTAAAAAATATAGATACCATTTTGATACTATACTGATAGCCTCATTCGGGTACAAAATATATTTCATGTTGTAATAGTTACGTTTACTGCTCAGCGCCGAGGTTAAACGTTGGTGCACTAGGTGCCTCTGGTGGTGTAATGGTTAGCAAGCTCGACTAGCAAACCTACACGAGTGAGTTCGAGTCTCATTGGGTGCCCCTTTCATATGGCCTTGTGCCACATCCAAGCAAAAAGCTTAGTAAATTGCCACTTATCATTGGGTGCCCCATTCAATCGGCCTTGTGCTACATCAAAGCAAAGAGCTTCGTAAATTACTTAAACGTTGGTGCACTACGTTCTGAGATTACAAATGATTATTTTTCTTCACATTAACTGATACAATCCTTATGTACTCAGAATATTTGCCTATGTCAGTTTGGAATATATGACAGGACATTATTATCGGGTGTGAGTTTTACTGATTCGTTAGTTGTTACTTTTATAGCATATCAACCTTTGTAGTTTATTAAATGCCAAATCCCGTTTATACGTATATATCAAATATATATGATTTGTAAACAAATAGTTTGTAGGTGACAATTTTTAAACGAGCCAGTGCTCATTTGTTTGTACACTCTTAAATAGGTTAAAGTATTTCTTTGTAATACTAATTATTTAATTCAACAGTCATTTGTTTGCACACAATTAAAGAGTTTTAAACATTGATATTCAATACTAATGTGCCAGTGGTGTAATGGTTATCGTCGTAGGAAATGGACGTGGCGATATGAGTTCAAATCCTGGACGAGACTGGTTGCATTTCCCATTGCGCAAATACCCTTAGGAAAGTTATGAATCCAATTATTCTCCCACCAGCTATGGTTAAATAGTAGGGCAGGCTGATTTATTCTACCCTTGTTAGGCAAAAAATTTAGGAGAATGAAAACTCTGAATTCAAACCTGTTAAACGCCGTTTAAAAATTGACCATGTGTCATATCCTGCCCGATTGAAGGGGTGGTACATATGGTTATTCATTACTAATAGTTCAATTCAACATTAATCATTTTTATACACAGTTAAATGGTTTAATGTGTAGTAAATAATAAATAGTTCTATTTGACGTAATAAGAGAGCGTAATAAGTTCCTCTACTTCAGGTAAGGGAAGACCTTATAGTAATGTTAATGAACAGATACTCAGCATTCTCCAAAGCTCCAGAACAGAAGTCTCATTATCCGATACAGTTTCGTGTAAAATCCAGGATACTCATCGACTTTTAATTAGATTTTAGGATTGTTTTATTGTGAGAAAACATTTAGATTTTCGTTACCTGAATGGAATGAGGCTTTCGTGGTGTAATGGCGACTTTTGGATGAAATGGACACACCGACCCGAGTTGAATCACTTGACGAGACCGCTTGCATTTCACATGGTGATAATACCCTTGGGAAAGGTCTGAATCAAAATGTACTCCCTTCAGCTATGGGTAAATCGTCGGGCACACTGACCCTGACATGGTAACCGGAAGAGAAAGAAAACTCTGAATTTAAATCAGTAAAACTCTGATTAAAATTGATCATGTGTCGCAGGATGTGACACACACACACACACACACACACATATATATATATATATATATATATATGTGTGTGTGTGTGTGTGTGTGTGTGTGTGTGTGTGTACCTCTAGTAGGTTAAGTGTTCGCCAATAGCCCGGGAGACCGATGTTTAATACCGCTTTGAGTCATACCAAAGACACAAAAATGGTACTTGATGCCACCTTGCTTAACACTCAGGATTATAAGGTACAGATCAACACTCAGGATTATAAGGTACAGATAAAGTTGATCAATCCTGGGAAAGGAGTAGGGTCCTCCTCTACATCTCTTCGTTGTAGCTATTAAAAAAAAGGAACCTCTGGGTCATCCTCGATTACGATCCCCAACTTTACTCATATATATATATATATATATAGAGAGAGAGAGAGAGAGAAGTAAATTTGGCGACCATAGTCGAGGGCAACCCGAAAGTTCCCGTTTAAATAGCTACTACACCGAGGTGTAGGGAAGGGCCCTACTCCTTTCCCCGGATTGCTCCATTTTACCCTTGATACGTACCTTATATTGCTGAGTGTTAAGCAATGAGGTATCAAGTACCATTTTTAAAATCTTTGGTATGACACAACCTCGGATTGAATATATATATATATATATATATATTGGAATCTAATATGAAAAGTGATCAATATCATCGAAATACGTAGAAATATTGCATCTTGAATGAATGTAAGAAAATGTGTTTGATGTCGTTTGGGAAAGGCCATCAGTCTACGTAATTTCCTTACGTTAGCTTTGGATCCGTTATTCGACCTTCCTGAAGTATATCAAATCCTTAATGATCACAAGACAATTATCAATGCCTTGGATAATTCTTTTAATCCCTGTGATCATTATCGACTACTTTGTTGATCCATGGTTTAAAAGCTTCTCTAGTGTATCATTCTGTCTTTTACTATTTGTATTTAAACAATGTTAACACCTAAATTCACAGTCGAGAGACAATGAATAATTGTTTCCATTGGAGAGTGAAAGTGTCCATGTGGGTGGTCTGTAGACTGTTACATATGACAATCCCAGAAATCCATTCTCGTTCTCTTTTGACTCGCTTCTTTCAACAGTAAAGAAGTCGTCTCTTGCTCCAGGAATGATCATGTGCCTCTCCAACATTATCAAGTAAGACCTTTTCCCTCTTTGTTCTCTTTTCATGTACTGCTTGTTCGAAGAAGAATGTCTTTATATTTTATCTGTCAGGACATGTTTATTCTTTTCAATCCTTCTAATATATATATATATATATATATATATATATATATATATCGTGAATACATTAGATGTTTCTCTGTGTTTAAATGAGCTTATATTAATTTCCATCCATTTATTAAGTGTAGGTATATTGCCAGGGGTCCAGGAGACCTGGGTTCAATCCCAGGCATCATCATCATCATCATCATCTCGTGCTTCTAGCACGGATATCCCTGACCCTCTCTTGCCACTTCTCCCTATCGTTCATCGCCTCAGGCAGGTCTTCAGGGCTACATCCCGTATCCTCACATAGCTGCTGTATGAATGTTCGAGCTGGTCGTCCTGCTTGTTTTCTATCCCGCGTCCCCACAAACAGCTTTTCTATTTGAGTTTCTCACTGACAATCAGAATCCGTCGCCCAGTTGCGGCTAATATATTTCTATTTTTAACCCGGACATCCGCTGCTATCGCAAACGAGTTAGGGAAACCCCTCGTTCACCTTCCCATTCGTCCCCCCTTGTAGCATCCCCTCTCTCTTTGCATCGATTCTTCCTTTCATATATGTCCTTCCTTTTACACTGTCTAGTGGTTAACCAGAAAGTCTCGCTAAGGAACAACTTTCTATTAAAACAATAAACTGTAGTCACTAATGGGTTATTGTCCCAGTGGTATAATGGCTAAAATGCTGGAATGCGTCTTCGAAGTAAGCGGGTTCGAACTCCAGTCACGCTATCAAATGTACTTTTGGTGTAATATCCTTAGAAAATGTATTAAACCCCTAATCCAGCTTGCTCCTGGTTAAGTAATAAAATTACTAATTTTCTACAAGGATGGATTGAACATTAAATAACCCATTGAAGTTGATTTAACGTTAAACAAAGAAACTAAGTGCCTTTTATCACCTGGGATGAAGTGGGAACTTTTTTGTTTACTCGAAAAATTCTACTCTTTCTCTGTATCACACACATCAGAACAAACTCTCACAAATACACTCGCTCTATATGCGATGGTTATTCAGTAAATAAGGAGAAATATTGCCGAAAAAGTTGGTATTAGGAAGCACTGTTTACAATTGGACTCTCTTTCAAGGAAATCAATAACAATCTGTCCTTTTATGCCTCAGAAGATTAAGCATCGCCTTTTTTACTGACTGATAAGCCCGAAATTTTTCTTTTACCGGAATATCAGTGTATTTCCACTCTGTCTTTTCGAATAAGAGTCATTGTTGTTAATCTATGTTTGGCCCATGTCTAAAGTTTGTTTTCTTGGTAAAATAAGTTTCTCCGTACTCACCACATGTTCTTCTGTAAATGCAGCATGGTTTTCACTTTTTAGGCACCAAAAATTTGATAACTGACCTCATTTCAAGCCCAATGCTTTCTGTTTGATTTGTGACCATTTCGAATTGCCGCTAAACAAATATTTTGGGGAGATTAAAAGGTTTTTATAAACCAATTTTAAATAATGCAATGTTTACATTGATGGAAAACTTTCTGAAAAAAAAAAACGCTGATTTTTTTAAATCTCCTTATTCATTCAATTACCCTCGTTTACCCATGATATGTTCCAGTCAAGTGAAAAAAATTCCATTATTTATTAAATGGCTCCTGTGTATATATCATCTGCCCCATCAGTCAAAATTATTCTCATTATTTATTAAATGACACTCGTATATATGATAAGTCTCTGTTCATTCTAAAAATCTCCTTTTATTTATGGAATGACCCTCGTATATATAATAGGCCCTTCTCAGTCAAAAAAAGTCTCCTTTTTTATCAAATGATCCTCGTATATATGTGCCATCTACAGTCAAAACATTTCCTTAATTGTGAGAATGAGTCTGGTATATAAAATAGTTTTCTTCTCCGTCATAATTGGTCTCTCTTCTATCATAAATTTCACCCTATCTATTGAATGGCCTGGATTCATATATATATATATATATATATATATATATATATATATATATGTGTGTGTGTGTGTGTGTGTGTGTGTGTGTGTGTTACCTGTCTGTAGTTATACAAACCAAAAAAAAAAAAAAACCTCAATAACCAAAAAAAGGTCCGAACTAATACTTTTCAGACTTAAGTTTGTTCATTTCCTCACTTAGTAAAATATCTTGCGAAATTTTCAGTCATTTTTATTATTTAGTTTTTGTGATATCCAAATTAACGAAAGTGTAATCTCTGAAGTTAATATGCTAATTAAATTCATATTTGCTTCAGACCCCTAAAATCTGATAAAAAAAAAAAACTAGTAATTCTGTTTTCTATAATATATGTTGAAACATGGCTAAAGAAAAGTATCTAACAACTGAAAAAAAAACAAAGAATTACAAAGTTTTTGAGTGAGGGAATGTCGATTACAAATATATCAAAGAAGCTTTGCAGAGATAATCGAAAGAAAAAGAAGGATGTTGAAAATATAATTAAGTTGAGAATTTGAAGCCAATGAAAAGGCTTAAAGAACTTTCTTCCTCGAGATGAACGTAAAGCAAGTTATGGCGAGAAAAAAACTTTTAACCAGCTCTTAGATCATTGAAATGGGCTTGAATTGAGGGAGTCAAGAAATACAAAAGGTGTTGAAAACTATGTGATTCAGGATCTGATAAAAACATCTACTCGGCAACATCCACTCACTAAAATAAATATTTTAAAAGGTCGAAATATGGCAAAGAAATACATAAAAAATTAACTTTACTAAAGTATGTTGAGTGACAGTTGATGGAGATAACGGATGGGCCAAAGGATAGGTTTTATCCAATTCAGACATGTCCGTAATTAAAAAACGGAAACAAGGAGGCGATAGTGAGATTATATGGGATGGAATTGTCAACCAAATCCTCACTGGATCATTCGAAATTGATGAAGAAGTTAGAATGAACAACGTTATTGCGATTTCATGGACAAGAATTGCTTTGAGTAGTAAAAGTCCCAGTCTACCAGTTTCAAAATGAAGTGTATATTTATGCATGACAATGGTCCTTCTCATGTATCTAAGATTACCCGTAAATTCTTTGAACAAAAAAGATTTACTAGAGTGAAGGTAATTGAATGACCACTATCGAGTCCTGATCTGAATCCGATGGAAAATCTTTGGTCAATAGGGAAGATGAAATTATACGTAGGTGGCAAAAATATAACAGAAAAGAAGACCTATGCGAAGCTATTGAAACAACCATATCAGAAATTAAAATTGCTGAAATAAAAAAAATTTACAAAATCAATTGATAACTGATTACTGACTGTTATTAATAAGAAGATTAAAATGTAAAAGAATCAAAGACTTATGATAGGTGTTTGTTTTCTTTCAATTATTGTTGTAATTAATTATTCATTATTTCATAATTATATTCTTGAATTAAAAAAGGGGATTGTTTGTTTTTTGCCTAATAACTTCAGATAGCAGAATTTTTTCGAATACTTCAAATAATTCGATAAAACATATCGA
Organism: Sepioteuthis lessoniana; assembly: GCA_963585895.1. Taxonomy (NCBI): domain Eukaryota; kingdom Metazoa; phylum Mollusca; class Cephalopoda; order Myopsida; family Loliginidae; genus Sepioteuthis; species Sepioteuthis lessoniana. The sequence continues at coordinate 89,174,918 of OY757914.1, read as the reverse complement.
TACTACTTGAAATTTTGATTTGGTATCTAAGTTGATTGTTTAAGATTTGAAAAATTTTTTCAAACCAAATTTGAATTACTGAAGTAATGCTTAAACTATGCGTTTTAAATGTAAAGACACGCTTACTCTACTATAAAGCCAAATTGATGTTAGTCTTTCCAAAAGTCAGCGAACAAGGCAGAATGTTTTTGAATCTCTTCTATCGAATAATTTAAAAATACGTAAAGAAAGCCCTAACAGTAGTTTAGAAGAAAAAGAAAAAGACTAAAACACCTAATGCTACTACAGTCCCCCCCAGAGAAAGGGGAAAAAAAAAGAAAAAAAAAAGAAATGAAATTAATTCTCTCCCCCCCCCCCCAGTAGACCGCCTCCAAAGCTACCTAAAATCTCAGTAGTAAATAAAAGTCAAAACGAAGAAGAAGCATTTGAACTCAGGAGCCAACTGGAAGAAATATATCAATATTGGTCAGTATGTCTTTAAGTCCTATCAATTTAAAATGCTGAATTTTACAAAATGTTATGCTGTATTTTGTTTGTGAAATAATGCTTAAACTATGCGTTTTAAATGTAAAGACACGCTTACTCTACTATAAAGCCAAATTGATGTTAGTCTTTCCAAAAGTCAGCGAACAAGGCAGAATGTTTTTGAATCTCTTCTATCGAATAATTTAAAAATTCGTAAAGAAAGCCCTAACAGTAGTTTAAAAGAAAAAGCCTAAAACACCTAATGCTACCACACCCACCACAAGAGGAAAAAAAAAATTAAGCTCTATAATTCCTGAAGCCCGCTAGGTTCCCAACTGTAGTAAAAAAAAAAAAAAAAAAGAAAAGATAAATAAAAAGCCTAGGAAAAGTCCCAATACAGCATGACCCACGCATGAACCACTTACACAAACCGCATCGCTCTTCGCGCGGGTAAAAAAGGGGCGCGTCCTGCTGAGGTTGGAGCCCTGGCCTCAGTGTTCGAAAAATCAGCTACAGAGCCTAAACAATCAAAACTACTAAAATGCAAGCAAACACTACAAATAGCCACATTTAACGTAAGAACCTTAAATAGAATAGGACAACTCCCAGAGCTAATCGCATCGGCCGAAGAACATAAGATAGACATAATATGCATACAAGAACACAGATACACGCACTCCGAAGATATCAAATATCACGAAACTGGCAATGGCTGGTCGCTCGCCACTGTATCCGCATGGAAAAACTCTGTCAACGCCGCAATAGGAGGGGTAGGATTACTTATAGGACCTAGAGCATTAAAAACGCTTAATAGCGTTGAGAAAATACAACCTAGAATGATGGCAGCTACATTTAACGGAAACCCCATAGCAACAATCATCTCATGCTACAGCCCCACCAATCTTAGTGAAGAAACTGAACTAGACATCTTCTACGATGAGTTATCCTCATTAATGCGTAGCATCCCGAAACACAACATGTTAGTCATTGGCGGAGACATGAATGCCCAAATCGGGAAAAACGGAAACAACAAATACAGCCTCCACAACACGTCAAATAGGAATGGGCAACATCTAACAGATTTCATGATAGAAAATAGATTAGCATGCCTCAATACAAACTACCAAAAAAGAGAGGGCAAACTATGGACATACACGTACGCAAACAATACTAAAGCTCAGATAGACTACGTCCTTATAAACAAGAAATGGAAAAATAGTGCACTGAATTGCGAGGCATACTCCTCTTTTGAGGGTGTGACCACCGATCACCGAATAGTCTCGGCGAAAATACGGTTAAGCCTACGAAAAAACGCCAAACGAACAGCGACCACCAAACACTATGACTGGGCCCTATTAAACAACAAAGACATAAGAGATAAATACGTATTAGAATTAAGAAACAGATTCGAAACACTACAAGAAAAGACGGAAAAAGTACACCAAACGACGAATACGAAAATTTCGTACCTCGAGGCAGCAGCAAAATACATTCCAACAAAAATTAAAACTAAATATAGAGTCCCATGGGAAACTTTAGCGGTGAGAGAAAAACGTGCACTAGTGAAAACAGCCTCCAAAAACTATCGAAAAAAACCAACAAACACAAATGCCTTTAAACTAAAAACGGCACAATATCAATTAGCAGGCATATATATAAAGGAACAGACAGAATACATTCAAAATCAGATAGATAAGATATATATATATATATATATATATATATATCATTATGCTGTACTGGTCGTATAGACTTCCCTCTCTCTTGCCATCCGACTCGATTATCCATCGCTTCCAGCAAGTCTTCAAGAGTACATCATGTATTTGCGCAGAGGGGCTGCATATAGGTTTTATATATATATATATATATATATATATATATATATATATAAAGCGATGGACTGCGGAATCATAGTAAGCGAGTTCGTACTCCTGTCGCGCTATTACGTTTACTTTCGGGCAAATACCCTTGGGAAAGGTATGAACCCCCTTATCCTCCCAGCTATGGGTTAAATAGTACCACTACTTTTCTTCTAGAAGAATAGATTTGGCATTAAATAACCGACAAAGGTTGATATGCCATTAAACAAAAAAACCTAACCTAACCTCACATATATCATCATCATCATCATATCGTGCTGGTAACACGGATAGCCCTGACCCTCTCTTGCCACTCCTCCCTATCGTTCATCGCCCTAGGTAGGTCTTCAGGACAACATCCCGTATCCTCACATAGCTGCTGAATGTACGTTCGAGCTGGTCGTCCTGCTTTTGCGCGGCCATGTGTGGGGATCCATAAGAGTACATCTCTTATGAGTTCATCTCTGCTTCTCCAGCAGTGTTCTGCATGTCTGGTTCGTCTAACTTGGATAGTTTTCGTGATAGGGGGTAGGTGGCCGTACAGTTGGTGTCTTGTGGGGTGTTGCTGCCAGGACTTGTTCAGGATTGCACGCAGCATTCTTGTGTAATTGCCATCCAGTTTTTTCTCCAGCCGTTTTGTTAGCGTCCATGTAGTGCATCCATATAGCAGTATCGATGTGACCGCTGCCTGGAAGAAACTGCGTTTCATTTTATCGGTTAGGTCTGATTTCCATATAATCGATAGCCTATTGATAGCTGTCCATGCTTTCGTTAACCTCGTTTCGATGTCCTTTTCGGTTGATTCGACGCTGCTTCCTAGGTACGTGAATTTTTCTACTAGTTTAAGTGGGGTTCCTTCTAGAGAGGAGATGTCCCCCGTTTGGTTATAGCACATATATTCCGTTTTGTGTGCATTAACATAGAGGCCTATGCTTGCTGCTGATCGTTCCAAACTATGCAGAAGTGTTTCGGCTTGGTCAGGTATATTTGCCAGTATCGCTATGTCATCGGCGTAGTCGGCGTCGGTAATTGTTGTTGCGGGGTATCTTCTGCTTCTTTTCTTCGTCAGTTCGAAGCCATTCTCTTTGATTTTGTCAATCGATGTTCTAAGTACGTAGTCTAGACAAATGATAAAGAGATACGGGGCCAGCGTGTCCCCTTGTAGTACTCCTGCTACAATGTGAAAGTATTCTGTGTCTCCATCCGGTGATCGTACTTTTACTTTAGTGTTTCTATAGAGTATCGTAATTGCCGCTACGGTTTCTTTAGGTATGCCGTACGCTAGTAGGATTTGTTCCATCTTTCCTCTGTGAATGGAATCGAAAGCCTTGGTAAAGTCGACAATATTAATGTCGCTTGTAGGTTCTTTGCCCGTACACCTTCAATGATTCTGCGGATGGTTAATATTTGTGAGGTCGTGGATCTATTTCTTCGGAAGCCATTTTGGTTTTTTCTAAGTATGTTGTCGATTTTGGGTTCTATTCGGTCTCGTAGTAGGGCATTGTAGATTTTGGTAGCTATGGATGTAAGTGTTATGCCTCGGTAGTTTTTGGCTAATCCGAGGTCCCCCATTTTTAGGGAAGGGGAGTATGCATCCCTTCATCCATCTATCTATCGGATTTTGATTGTATACTGCGTTGCAGTGTCGGAGCAGTATGTCGTCGAATTGTCTGGTCTTCCATACTTCCGGGCGAATTTCTTCTAGCCCTGCAGCTTTCCTATTTTCAATTTTTCTGAGGACCGAGTCGAGTTCTTCTTGTGTGAACGGTCCTAGTTTAATGTCTAATTGTTTGCTAATTATTCTGGTGATTGGTTCATGCGTTATTTTTGGTGGGTTTCCAAGTAAGTTTTCGAAGTGCTGTTTCCACAGTTTTATTCTTTCTTGTTGGTTTGCTGCTTTAAGTTTTGCTTTGGCTGTGTTCTTTCTTCTGCTCACTTCGTTTATTCTTTGCCAGGCTATTCTAGATTGTCTATCTTCCACCGAGTCTCTAATCTTATCTATCTGATTTTGAATGTATTCTGTCTGTTCCTTTATATATATGCCTGCTAATTGATATTGTGCCGTTTTTAGTTTAAAGGCATTTGTGTTTGTTGGTTTTTTTCGATAGTTTTTGGAGGCTGTTTTCACTAGTGCACGTTTTTCTCTCACCGCTAAAGTTTCCCATGGGACTCTATATTTAGTTTTAATTTTTGTTGGAATGTATTTTGCTGCTGCCTCGAGGTACGAAATTTTCGTATTCGTCGTTTGGTGTACTTTTTCCGTCTTTTCTTGTAGTGTTTCGAATCTGTTTCTTAATTCTAATACGTATTTATCTCTTATGTCTTTGTTGTTTAGTAGGGCCCAGTCATAGTGTTTGGTGGTCGCTGTTCGTTTGGCGTTTTTTCATAGGCTTAACCGTATTTTCGCCGTGACTATTAGGTGATCGGTGGTCACACCCTCAAAAGAGGAGTATGCCTCGCAATTCAGTGCACTATTTTTCCATTTATATATATATATATATATATATGATTTAAAAAAAACAAAAACAATATTCGGTCACAATAGGATTATAAATTTATTTTCATCCTCTTAAGAGCATTGATATGAATCAAAAACTCCCCCTCTCAATTTTTTTAACAGGACTTTTTCAGATCCAACATGACATATTACCAGGAATATTTAGATATTCGAATTTTGAATAATCTAATTGTCATGACGGAATTGTTCCCTACTCCGGATTTACTGGATTGAAGAATACCTTATATATATATATATATATATATATATATATATATATATACTTTCCAATTCATTACTTTTCAGTTTCCTGAAGCCATATAAATGTGCAAGCAATTGATTTTCATTAAATAGAAATAATTACTTGAAGCCATATAATTATTCGTATTGGATAGGAATACAAAAAAACATAAAACTGTATACAAATTGTTTGTATTTGATAGGAATACTTGATATCATATAGATTTTCACAAAAATAACTCTTAAGAAACAACTAAAAATGTTAATATAAATGTACAAAGAACACAATTCTCTAACCTCAGGACATAAAATAACCCTGGACGGGTCATCATGACGTTAGAACCAATCAATCAATTAATCAATTTCCTTCCTACAATTCGATTTTTTCTTCTTTCCTTCTTCCCCTTGTTCCTCTTCCTCCCCCGGCCGTTTCTTTTGTTTTCCCTCAACCTTTCTACCTTTCTCTTTTCACTCTCTTTCTCTCCATTTTCCTCGTTTTCTTTTCATTGTTTTATCTCCTCTTTTCTTCCTCCACCTGTTACCCAAGCGGCAACACATTTTTAGCAATATTATTTCACAGCGTTATTTTTAGTGAACCAAGATGAATAGTCAATTTCCTAACTCAATGCACACTTTTTTTTATCACAATACTTCTTTGTAAATAAGTAACATTAGACAAGCATTCACAACGGAGTATGTCCAAAAAGGGTAAACAATCGATATTCGATTGCCTTTTGAGAAAACAGAGTTCCATTTTGAGCTAGAAAAGAAAAGAGTTGGATGTCAAGCTATACTTCTTCTAAATCCTATTAAAATTCCCATAAAATTTCCTGAGAGTAAAAGCAGTGATAAATTATATACATTTTCATTCTGTTAGAAGGACCAATTGACATTAATTCTGTCCAACTCTCCAGCAACTTCCTTTCTAATTCTGCCAGCCGCAACGCAATAATATGCCTTTTCGACAGGGCTTAGAATACACTGACTATTCCCCTTAAAGGGGGATAAGATTCCCCCCAAAGGGATGAACTGGGCATGATGCTAGACCGCATCTAATGCTTAGCCTACGGTTCTGGTGATCTAGGAAGTGTGGGGTGCCCCTTCATTAGCATTACTCTAAGGTTCACTCCGACACGTTGAAATAGTTCCTGTTAGGGTCCCATCTATGTGACAAATAAATCTGATTGAAAATTATTCGTATTTGATTGGACAGAGTAAAAAATTGAAAGAAACAACGACACAAAAAAATGTTTAATACGAACGTAAATGAATGCGATTCTCTAACTGCTAGGCAAAAGAAAACCAAGGCTCAAATTCTTCCAACTTCAACGCACGTGTTTTAAGAAAAAGTCTTTTATCATTTAAATATTCTTAACACATCAGGTGAAGAAGTGAAATTTTTCAATTTTTCTTAGTTTTCTGCTTTTCTCCGTAGTTGTGCTGACAAAGCCACGTCTATCAGCTTGATTTCTTTTTTCGCTTTACTCAGTAGTCAGTTTACTGAGCCACGTCTATCAGCTTGATTTCTATTTTCGCTTTACTCTGTAGTCTTCAGACTAAACCATGTCTATCAGCTTGATTTATTTTTTCGCTTTACTCTGTAGTCTTCTGACAAAGCCATGTCTATCAGCTTGATTTCTTTTTTCGCTTTACTCTGTAATCTCCTGACAAAGTCACGTCTATCAGCTTGATTTCGTTTTTCTCTTATTCTATAGTCTGCTGACAAATTCATGTCTATCAGTTTGAGGAAAAGGATTTCATTTTTCATAAAAACACATTCACTTTTTATTTTTTTGCTCTCTCCTTTTTTTTCTTTTTTTTTTTTTTTTTGTTGACTGTGAGTGATTTGTCTAGATTTCCAAGTACGATATATTGTTGTTTGTTGGTTTTTAAGCGCCTGTAATGTCTGTGTACGCCATTTGTTTGAATTGACAAAACCAAGCTATTTGCACCCTTACAAGTGAATTGATATACACCTCTTGTCATATTTTTATTTCCATATGCCTTTGAAAATATTTGGTTGCAATCTTTTATTTCAAGTTTACAAGCTTTTGCTTATTTCCAGCAATTGGGGGCCTTTGTGACATTTTTGTGGTAAGGAGCTTTCAGATTGATTATAAAAACTACTTCATATACAGAGTGATCGAAAAATAACTTCTATATGATAGGGGGTTACTTTTTCAATCAGCTTGTTTATGAATATATATAGGGGGGGGTAATTTACCAGCCTCTCTTCAGTCAATTTTTAATGCAAGTTTAACTTGTTTGAATTTACAGTTTTCCTTCCTTTAAACCGGTAGCCTCATCAGGGTTAAAGAGCCAAGTTCGTCTTACTATTTATCCATAGCTGGAGGGAGAATAGTTGGTTTTATATCTTTCCCAAGGATATTAGCGCTACGTGAAATGCAATCAGCTTCGTCATAGATTTGAACTCGGATCGACATGTTCATTTCTAAAGACAATAATTATTACACCCATGTTTGTGTGTGTGCGTGTGTGTGTGTGTGTGTGTGAGAGAGAGAGAGAGAGAGAGAGTCTAAAAAATTGTTATGATGATCTATCAGTTTTGGTAAAACGTTTCATCTTGGATTGTTGTAAAATATTTGAAGTACGAATTATCGAAAATTCCAACTTGCAACGAGTGCTTTAGAAACAGGACTTAATCTTTGTCCTGGACACTTTTCGGGCTCAACATGATTCTAATCGGTGGTAGGGTCTGTGTTTCTAAATTCGAACTTGCTTGACATGAGATCTCATGAAAGCGAACAATCACCGCTAGATTTTACTCAGATTTTTTCCTCGGCCATCTATTCACAATTTGCGTCAAATTTTTGACCAAGTTTGTTAATCAGCAGCCTTTATGATTGTCGCGTGTACAGTTAGGCTCATAAAAGTAAAGTTTGGATGTGGAGCCACATGCGTTCCAACGGGTACTTTTTTACGGGATTGTGCATATGAGAAGCTGTACGGCCACCTACCACTCATCTCGAAGACAATCTGCTGGGAAAACAAGGACGAACTCATGAGCCATGCTCTCCTATGGACGCCTTAACATAGACGGGCAAGTGTAGAACGACTAGCTTGAACCTATCTACAGCAACTCTGTGCAGATATATGATGGAAGATTGAAGACTTGCCGAAAGCGATGGATGATCGATACGGATGGCGAGAGAGAGAGAGAGAAATCTGTACCAGCAGCACAAAATAATGATATATACATATATATATATATATATATATATATATAACAGTGTTGGTTGTCATTAAATCACTTTGTGGGTTTGTAGCGAACCTAGTGCAATATAATATGGAGAGTGCTCAATATCTAGGATATAATATCTATTATATAATGATAATAAATAATTATATATTAGATTTATATATTTAATGCCATGGAATTTAGTCTGCAACCCCTTGGTTTCATGGAGTTTTTACAAAACAACAATCATCAGGGAATTAACAAATTGAAAAATTAATTTTGTTAACTGCTTGAAAAATATTGTTTTTTAAAAACTCCATAAAACACAGGGGTCGCAGACTAAATTCCATGGTATTAATTATATAAATCTGATATATACATTTATTATTATTATTATTATTATTTCAAGAAAAGAAAACAAAATTCCGTCACATAAAGATAATAAATTTATTTCCATCCTGTTAAGTGCATTGATAAGATTCAAAACTCCAAAAGATTTTTAACAGGTCTTCTGACTGAATTGTTCCCTATTCAGGATTTACTGGATTGAAAAACACCTATATATATATATATATATATATATATATATATTTATATATATATATACTATATATATATATACTATATGTTTCCAGGCTTTTTTCGTATGGGCATTTAGAATTGTAGTAGACTCTTGAAAAATCAGTATGTTATTGCTATACGTCTTATGAGATGACTTATCAACTTTTATGATTTCAGCTTCAATTGAACAGCATTAATTGGAATACACCCTACTAAAACCTGATTGTCACAGCTGGTGAATTTTAAAAATGCAATCTGACACTTTAGAAGAACTATATGCAATAAAACTGTGTTTTAAACTTGGAAAAAATGCCACAGAAACGTATGAAATGCTTCCGACTGCTTTTCGACCATCTTGCATGAACCGAGCATCAGTTTTTGAGTGGCATAAGAGATTCAAGGAAGGCGGGGAGTCTGTTTGGGATGATGAGAGGTGTGGGAGGAGTAAGGGAGTCAATACACCAGAGTTGGTTGGCCAAAGCATTAGGGTTAGGGTTACTATGTTGAGGTTTTAAGGGAGTTCGGAAGAGGCCAGCACTCTTCAAATCTGGTCAGTGGCATTTCCAGCAGGACAATACACCAGTCCACAACTACATCGTTGTCATAGACTATTTCACCGAGATGGGCATCAAGACAGTTCGTCAACCTCCCGATAGTCCTGACCTTGCTCCCTGTAACTTTTGCTCTTTCCTTTAGCCCAGAGGCTGTCGTTATGAGACAATTGAGGAGATGAAAGAGACTGTGACGGACGTCATTGACACGCTCACACAAGAGGACTTCCATGGGGCGTTCCAGAAGTTGTTGGAACAGTACAACAAGTGCATTGCAGCCGGAGGAGATTACTTCGAAGGGGACTAGAGTTTCATGTGTATACTATCAATAAAAGAGCCCATACGAAAAAAAAGTCGGGAAACTTATCGTATGCACCACATATATATATGTGTAATTGAATAAAAATATTTATGATATTTTTTTTTTCGGTTTTTAAATAACGAATGAATATTTATTACTTTTATTCATTGGATAGATGGAATATCATTCTATTATTCATCCATCTACTTATTCACATAAGGATATATTCATCTTTGGGATAAGAGATCAATTCTTATAATGACTCAAAAACAAATCAATTTTTTCTTGTAATGACGTTGGAACCTTTCTTTCTGATGGATATAAGAAAATAAGAGATACACAGTGTTCAAAACAGCAAACTTTCATTGTCAGGATCGTGAAACGTGAAACTACTAGTCGCAATTATTTCTTTAATCTTTTCCTTTAATTCTTAAACCTGCTTTACTAAAATGACATCACGTACATTCCTTAACCTCTTCTGAACAAAATATTTTTAATATATATATATATATATATATATATCATCTCATCATGTCGTGCTGGTATCACGGATATCCCTGACCCTCTCTCGCCACTTTTCCCTATCGTTCATCGCCTCAGGCAGGTCTTCTGGACAGCATCCTGTATCCTCACATAGCTGCTGAATGTATGTTCGTGCTGGTCGTCCTGCTTTTTCACGGCCATGTGTGGGGGTCCATAAGAGTAAATCACTTATGAGTTCGCCTCTGCAGCACGATATGATGATGATGATGATATATAATATTGATTATATATATATATATATATATCCTCGGATTGCTGAAAAAAAGCTGAAGTGCTCCAATCTCACCAAAGATTTTGAAAGTTATTTTAACATTTAAAGTGGGGGGGAGACAACTTAACATTGTGACCATGATTTTAAAATTTCTCAGGAGTTTGCCCACAAGATATTCAGATTTCAATAGGCTGTTTCTATGCTTTACAGTATCATGCTTATTGAAGGGACGTATATCTCAGGAAGAGAAAGCGAGAAACGTGAATAAGACATTAAAAAAATATCTTTTTTTCTCTCTCTTTCACTTTCTCCCTTCCCTGCTATTTATTTCTTTTCTCTCTCAATAGTTTTTACCTACAAAATATTCACTTACAAATCATATATATATATATATATATATATATAAGTGTGTGTGTATGCATTTGTGTCTGTATGTGTAAACATCTATGTATATATATAAGGAGAGAATTTGTACGCGAATAATTTTTTGGTATCCCCATTTTTACAAGAGTCAAAACCCATTGGGTTGCACGCAGTTAAATGATTTCATATTGGTATGGTTTGTTTGTGCTTTATGGCACATAAAACCGTGTGGATTATTTAAAGGCACATCCTGTTAATATATATATATATATATATATATATATATATATATCAACTTAAAACCATTTAATTTGCAAACAGATGAGCTCTGTCTCGTTTAAAAATCATGTTACCTACACGCTATTCGATTACAAATAGTATATATATATATATATATATATAAACAGGATTTGGAATTAAAGAACATGCAGGTGTTGATATGCCATAAAACATAACCGAACAAACCAGCCTCATTGCTGTTCGGTAAAATAGTTTATCCAAACTAGTCTGGGGATATGTTACACAAAATATTTAAGTGTCGACACTTTTAGACGAGCTCACTTGTCTGGTTAAATGATTTACTGGCATCCGGGTTTTCTCGGGTGCATAGTTTTTCTACTGGGCGTAGCACCGGCAACATTTTCACCACTTTTTTAAAGCTGTTTTTTTATATGCAGTTTGTTGATTAGTGACTTTCCAGTACAGTCCGTAATCTTCCATTCATCACTCACCTGTATGGTGTCATCGCAGGGGCTGGTTTAGATTCTTTTTAATGGCATATCAACCTTCGTGGCTGATTTAATGCCAACGCCATTCTTGTAGAAGGAGAGTAGTAATACTTTTAACCCATAGCAGAGGGTATAAGGTGGTTCATCATATTTACCAACCCCTCCGCTCGGGCAGGATATGGCACAAGGTCAATTTTTAAGCGGAGTTTAACTGGTTTGAATTCAGAGTTTTCCTTCTCCAAGACTAGTTGCCTTACCAAGGCTGAAGAACCTAGTCTGTCCTACTATTTACCCATAGCTGGAGGGAGAATAATTGGATTCATACCTTTCCCAAGGGTATTAGTGCTATGTGAAATGCAATCAGTCTCGTCCAGGATTTGAACTCGTGTCGCCGTGTCCATTTCCTACGACGATAACCATTACACCACGGGCAAGGTGGTTCATACCTTTCCCAAGAACATTCGTCCGAAAGTGAACATGATAGCATGAATGGGGTTCGAATTCGCTTACTGTGGTGTCACAGTCCCGTATTTTAACCATGACACCACGGGGTCCCTCCACCCGGTGTATTCACAAAATCTTCTCTTTCGGAATCTCGTTTTATGAATCTGAATCATTTTCCCTGTCTAATTTCGGGGTTTAAATGTAGACACTATCGAAAATATTATCTTCATTTTCGCTTTCAGTTAGCAAGGTTATATATACAGAATTTTTGCAAGGCAGTATGTAGACACAATCGTGTATATATATATATATATATATATATACTGAGAAAAGAAAAAAGAAAGATAGATAGATAGAGAGAGAGAGAGGAAATATTCATGGTGTAATGGTTACCGTCGTAGACACGGTGACCCGAGTTCAAAACCTGGACAAGGATGTTTGCATTTCCACATAGTGCAAATACGTTTCGGAAAGGTGTGCATCCGAGTCTTTCCCCTTCAGCTATGGATATAAAGTAGAGCAAACTGGGCTCTTTAACGTTAAAATGCCAACCAGTCTAATAAAATTAATCTCTTAATTTAAACCTGTTAAACTCCAGAAAAATTGACCTTGTGTTGAATCCTGTTTGTCCAGAAGGGTTATATATATATATATTCATATATATATATATATATATATATATATATATATAGGAAGTTCTTGTCCAAACTAAAATTGGAATGGTCTATGTATTCCGCATATTTTCTCTATTCTTCATTCAGTTCAACACAAATAACCTTATTTGTCAAGTTGCTTCAACTTGAGGTTCCAGTAATACTGGAGCTTTGGGGAATGCGGAGGACTCCTTCATTACCATCGCTTCCAGGTCCACTCTGGTTCAAAGTGGTAGCACCTATGGATCAAATAGAGCTAAACGGTGTACTTATGCTAAACTGAATTGCTTAAAATAGAACTGTTTTGGCATTTAACTGAAATGTTTTTAACACTTAACTGTGAGTCAAAAAAACTATAGTGATACTGAGCTGAATTGTTTGAAATTTAATTTGGCGTTAAATGACCCGAAAATGGTTGATAAGCCGTAAAACAAAACAACCAACCAACCTTGAAAGATATCATCAACATTATTATTTTAATTATTAATTCTTTATTTTACTCACCTTTTTCATAAAAATGCAGTGATTTGATTTATCTTGCAAAAGAAATTGATGTCGAGAAAATGTTACTCATCAACTCTTACGGTCATGTTTACTTAGATATATTTTAAACAAAATATATCCATATTAAAAACAACAACAAAGAAAGAACTTTAAACAGTGATTACATTTCTTTTTTACTTTTATTGAGTTTTTATCAACGTGTTTTCTTTATTTTAATTCATGTAGCATCTGAAAAAACAGAACACGATTTGGTGTGTATATTTACAAGAACCAGTGTAAAGAAAGGAATAAGATCAGAAGTTTTAAGCGAGAGAAATAAAAAGAAAAGCTTGAAGTTGCCCGCAGTGTACAACGTTGTACAATAGTTTGCCTTTTCTTATTCGTTTTCCTTTTTTTTTTTTTTTTTTAAACAAAATGTCACCATTTAGTGACGCTGACAAACATGGCGTGGAGACGATATTGATTACAATTGAATTTATCTCGAGTTTGGATGGGTTCATTGAAATAACAATAAAAATAACAATAACGCGATACGGTGTCTGTAACTGATTATTTTCCAAAATAATTTTATTTTTAAAAAATACATACATGCTAAACACAAGAGGCGCCTGTCGTTGGGAATGGACACGGTGACCCTAGTTCAAATCCAGGATGAGGCTGTTCACATTTCACAGTGCACTAATAATCATGGGAAAAGTATGCATCGAACTATTTTCCCTCAAGTTATGGGTAAATAATAAGGTATACTGAGCTCTTTAACCTTGGTATGGCAACCGGTCTTGGGGAAGGAAAACTCTGAATTAAAACCTGCTAACCTCATCATAAAGTTTTTCCCCTTCTTTCACATTCTGGTTTGGTTGGGCTTGGTTTGGCTTGGTTTTATGACATAACAGCCATTGTTGGTTTATACATATAAACAGTTCTATTTTAAATAATTCAGTTGAGCATAAGTACACTGTTTCAATGTCAAAAATAGTTCCATTTCAAACAATGCAGTTTAGCATAAGTACATAGTTTATTTTTATTCGCCCCATAGATAGGACCCTATCAAGTGCCACCACTCCGAGCCAGAGTGGACCTGGGAGCGATGGCAATGAAGGGTTACTCCACATTCCCCAAAACTTCAGCATTACTAGAACCTCACCATCAGATTGTTTGATGTCATATCTAGGACACTTGCTGGGGGGAGGTCCTACCCCTCAGTAGAGAAGCAGTCTGTGTATTCTACTGCCACAGCCGATTGGGCAAGTGTAGCATTCTAGTAAATACATACGTACATGCCAAACATATATCATTGAGTAGATACATGACTTTTCTTGCGATGTTTGTACAACCAATGCTAATAATAAGGAAGACTTTATTTATCTGTATTTCAGGGGCGGCCAAAAGATTTTAGATGGAGGAAGCAAATTTGACACGAGTACTTATTAGACACAAGAATTTTTCAAGTAAAAGTATTCTTTATAGGCTGCCGTCAACAGGATCTTTCTAGTAAACAGTAATCAGATGGGAACTTTTTTTGTTATTCACTAAATTTACTAAGTCTGACACATTGGCCCAAATTTGTTTTCTGGTTTGGTTTGGTTTATTTGTTTAATTGCATATCAAACTTTATAGGTTATTTAATGCCAAAGTCATTCTCCTAGAAGAACAGTAGTGGTACTGTTTAACCCATAGCTGGAAGGATAAGGGGGTTCATACCTTTCCCAAGGGTATTTGCCCGAAAGTGAACATAAAAGCGCGACTGGAATACGAACTCGCTTACTTCGATTCCGCAGTCCATCGCTTTAACCATTACACCACGAGAACACTCCCCAAAAGTTGTTTACTGTACTTGGAGTTTCTAAATGATCACCCATTAAGTACTTAACAAACTAAACCTTGCTTAACTTCGGTGATCTGCTTATTTGAGTTGTTTTTTTAAATGATCTTTTCCTAGACAACAACACAGGCCTCTGGTTGCTTACAGTACTAATAGTTCCTTAGTAGCAGCCAATCTAAGTTCTGAACAAGCTGATGATTGATTATAGAGATAATCTTTAATAAGATGATATTATTTTTAGAGCTTTGCGTAATATGGAACATAGCCTTCAGGTTGCTTACAGTTGTACAGAAATTCCGTGGTCACTCGTCTTACTAGAGAAAAAGTTCATCGATGCTTAATTTAGGTCATCATCTTATGAGAATTGTGATTTACTCAGTTTTGCCTAATCTCGAAGAGAGGCCACGCAGGGGTGTCCTCTTGGTGTAATGGTTAAATCGCTGGACTGTGGAATTGTAGTAAGCGAGTTCGAACTATGACGTTCACTTTCGGACAAATACCCTTGGAAAAGGTATGAACCCCTTTATCCTCCCAGCTATGGGTTAAATAGTACCACTACTGTTCTTCTAGATGGATGGATTTGGCATTGAATAACCCTAGAACGTTGATATTCCATTAATCAACAAAATAAACAGGCCTTAGGTAAGTTATAGTACCTGTATGTTTCTGTATGGGCACTAATTATTTTAATTTTAAAATTCTCATTGACATTTTCAGTGTTTGTCAACCTTAGCTCAGTATCGTATGAAATGGACAAAGAAAAGATTATATCATTAAAATATTCACGGTGGGGATGACTTGCCTGCCATGAAAATCAGCATTTACATTTTAGTCGGACAATCTTTTGTAAGTGAAGTCAAGCAATATTCTATTTGGGCAGGATCAAAAAGTTCTTACACGCTATAGCTCGAAATTGTTTTGGTTGGTTTCTTTGCTTAATGGCATATCAACCTTCGTCGGTTATTTATTGTCAAAGTCATAATTGTAGTAAGACAAAACCAGTACTATCTAACCAATAGCTCAGCGGAATAAGAGGATTTAGGCCTTCTCCAAGAGTATCAGTTCGAAAGTGAATGTTATAGCGGGACTAGAGTTCGAACGCGCTCACGACGATGTCGTAGTCCAACACATTACCCATCACGCCCCGGGAACACCACTTAAAATTAATTTATTCATGCAATATTACATGTAATTCAGTCTTTCCAAGAGTAGCTTCATAGCAGACACAAAATCTCAGGGGTAGGCAGAAAAGAAGAAAGAAGTTGGTTCAGAGAATGTTTACAAACAAAGCGATCAGTTGTTATACACAGAGCAATGGTTTTATTCTGGGGTCCAAAACTACATATTGAAGCAGCATGGCTTCCACTTGTACCATATTCGCAATTACACTATGTGCGAAATGGACATATAATGTTCATAACGATAGAATATATAAAGAACATAGGAATCCCGGAATTCGAAAACACGTAACGACTTCTCGTTCAGGTACGAAACCTTTTTATTAACTTTGAGTTAAAGGTTTCGACGTAAGGAGGAGAGACACAATCTTGCTATGCTGTCTTATTCATTTGGCCCCCATCTCGTGCGGCCCCCATAGGGCGCACGTTCGCCTCGCGTTTGCGAGCTCCAAAAGTCGATCCTTCTCGTTTGGCATCAAGTACCCAACTCTCTCTTTCTTCAAATTCTCACACAAACCTTTGTGCGCTTCTGATGCGTGACGTCACCTGCACCCTGTCACCGCGTTTCGTCTCGGATTATTATGACATCTGAGTGACACCTCCATCCGCCTGCGCGCCCGCGTTAACACCTGCCTCAATGTTGCACCCAACTAACCCATGTGCTGAGCCCAAAGGTTCTCAGCCTAACTAAACTCAAAGGCATGAACCGAAATCCCTCGGCTATTATATAACACACTGATTATTGTTATATTACTAAGCAAGTCTGGCACACAAACCTCAGATTGACTACTTCACTTACTGTTCACTAAGTGGTCATCCATTTAAATACTGAAGAGGTTTATCGTTGTTTAACTTCTCTGATCTAGAAAGTACCGTTACATTCAGAGTCATTTAATTCTGAACGTATTGCCTCATCAAGAAACTAAATATACAGAATTTGAATTCCTGAATATTGGAACAAAATAAATTACGTATTAGGTTTTTTTTATACAAATTCACATTTAGTTAAACCATACTAACTAAGTTTATAGACAGCACTCTACATCGTAGTTTCGAAATAATCATATAACATTTTCGGTGGACATATCTCATGATGTGATCTTTAGCAAGCTAGATTATCCTTGTTGTCCGTTCACTTCCTGACTAAGACCTCCAACGTCTAGCCTTGTACCACATCTAATCTTATCTCAGTAAATAACTATAACGTCTGTCCCAGCTATGGGTTAAATAGTACCACTACTGTTCTTCTCGAAGGATGGCTTTGGCATTAAATAACCTACAAAGGTTGATATGCCATTAAACCAAAAAACAAACAAACATATAACGTCTGTCTTTAATTATGTCTCTCACTCCGATAAAAAAACAATAAATTTAAGAAAAATGTTTTTCCAAAAATTTCTGTAAAGATTTTCACTGAATGATATCTTTATTAGAGATGAGCGAACTAGAACAATGCTTTCTATTGTACACTGACTGGGAATCTGGAAATACATACGAAGATGTATAATATAGACCGTGGTCTATGGAAGAATCGAAAAAAAAAAAAAGACTATAAAATTTTGTACAGTTGGCAAAGAAAAAATGGCCGTTAATTTCGAAAATTCAGAAATGCTACAGTATTTTGTAATGCGTTTCCTTTTTCATCTTCTTATTAAAAAAAAGAATTAGATTTATAACTTTATTAAGAGTCATTGATTTAAATTTACAAAAAAATACAGTTTCACAAAACGATATGAAATTCATAATTTAATATCAAAATTTATAGTATCACCCATAAATAAGTTCACACTCGGATTTTTTTATGAAAAGGTAATTTTCTTATAAACCAATGGTATCAGGATTTTATTCTCTTCATTCAAAACGGATATTAGAAGGCATTAGATATTACTAAAACATACAGAATTAAAATTCTCAAATTAAAGATATGAGTCTGACCGGTTCAGAAATACGTACACCCCATATATATATATATATATATATATGTGTGTGTGTGTGTCGTTGATTTTTTTTTTTTTTGTTACGATTTTAATGCTGTTGAATTTGGTGATAAATAATACTTAACAATAACCGTTTTAGCTGTATAATGTTCCACTGGTAATAAAATGAGTTGGCATGAAAATCATTTAACATTTAAAAGATTAAACAACTTTTTAAGATTTTATTCTTTCAATTATATTAATTTTGATTATGTAAAATTATTCTGAACTATTTGAGGAATATAATATCTCTCAAATAAAATATGCTTTAAACGCACGTACGCACACGTACACACGTACACAAATATATATATATATATATATATATATATATATATATCATGTCTTGCCCCTAGCATAGATATGCTTGATTCTTCCTCGCCATTCGTCTCTATCGTCCATCGCATTCGGCAGGTCCTCCAGACAACACCCTGTGTCCGTCCGAAAAGAGCTGTTGTAAATAAGTTCTAGCTGGTCCTCCAACACATGCTCGTCCATAAGAGAACGTTGCTTATAAATTCGTTCTTACTTTTCCAGCAGTGCACTGGTTTTAGAGATGGGAGGTCGGTGGACGTACCCCTGCTATTTTTTGGAATTATTGCTTCCAGGATATTTTCAGTATAGCTCGAAACATTCTTTCGCAAATAACGTCAAGGTTTTTCTCTATGCACATCTTCAGCGTCCACGGGGTACATCCATATAGTTGCTTAGACACGACAGCAGCTTGGAAAAATTGCTGTATATATATATATATATATATTATCATTGGAAGCGTGTAGTTTGAAGAAAACTTTATTTTCAAACGAGTTAGAGCTCATTTATATTGTACCATACCCATGATACGGATATGTGTGAAACGTACATAGAATGTTCATAACATGTATACATAGAACATAGGAATCCCGAAACACAAAAAAAAAAAAAAACACTTACGACTTCTTGGTTCAGGTACGAAACCTTTTATTACCTTTGAGTTAAAGGATTCGACATAAGGAAGAGAGATACACATTCTTTCTATTCTGGCTTTTCCATCTGCCCACCCCCGCCATCTCGTGCGGCACCCGCCACAAGGCTTCCGCGAGCAAGCGAAAGCCAACCGTCTTCTCCCGAGGTAGAACTCAACTCAACTCACTGACTTTTTCAAAATCCCCCAAATCCTCCACGCGCTTCCGGTGCGTGACGTCACCCGCACTCTGTAGCCCCGTTTCCCATCTGGGCTATTGTGACATCTCTGAGTGACACGTTTTCTCCGCGCGAGCGCGTTAACACCTGCGTTAATGTTGCACCTAAGTAACCCATGCACTGAACCGAAAGGTTCTCAGCCCAACTAAACCCAAAGGCATAAAACGAAATCTCTCGGCCATTATATTACAATATACATAAAATTAAATGATTTCCAGAATTGCTATTTAACCCTTATAATTTTATTCAATATTAATCATTTGTTTGCATGCAGTTAAATTATTTCAATTATTGCTGTCTACACTTATTATTCTATTTAATATTAATCCTTTGTTTGCACACGATTGAATAGTTTCAAGTATTGCTATTTAACATATAATATTCAATGTATCAAGTATTCCTGTGTAATATATATAATTTTCACAAAGCTGTCTGGTTTCAAAAACTAATAATAATCCTTAGTAAAGGATTAAACAGTTCTATTTGAGCCACGAATTGATATGTCATATAAAAAAACTCCAATAACCCAACCTTCTAAAGTAAAATAAAGTTGGTAACCATAGTCGAGATCGACTAGAAGGCTCCCTTTTCAATAGCTTCTACTCCAATGTGTAGGAAAAGGGTGCTACTCCTTTCCCTGGATTGCTCGACTTTACTCTTGATCCGTACCTATTAATGCTGAGTGTTATGCAAGGCGGCATCAAGTAGCATTTTTTTCTAATCATTGGTATGACTCGACCTTGGATTGAACCCAGGTCTCCCGGACCATTAGCGAACACTCTGCAAATAACTTTCAAGAATTTCTATTTTAGTGTAACAGATATTACCGCTTCGGATCAGAATGAGCCTTGGCGTAATGGCAGTGAAACGGTACTCCACAATCCGTAAAGCAAAAAATCTTGAGAATCACCACCACAAATAGTTTAGTATCATATCGAAGAAACCCCTTTAGAAGTGTCTTAGATCGAAATAAAGAATTACCCTTTCTTTCGCCTTTATTGAATTGTTTTAGGTTTGGTGAAACTGTGGAAAACGAAGAACCAAATGTGTTGATCTACATTTTTTATTTAAAGTTGAGGAATTTTATATTATATCGGTAATATGAACTGGCGGCTCAGTTCTAGAGTTTCGGCACTGCAATCGGTGGTCGTTGGTTCGATCTCCAGGGGTGAGGATCACGATATACACTACTGATGAGACCTAATAAGGTCGAAACAGCTGTCCAGTGTTTCTGCATTTCATACGTAGGTATTCGCTGGATTTTCTGGACATGGTTATTCAATTCACAAATGTGTGGAATAGAATGTGGCTTTTGCAGCTCTAGAGCATTTACTTCTTGCTGAGAGCGAGAAACTGCAGGCACCAGCCATATAAATTCATCTCTTTTACTCAACATAGACAAGTACTTCAGGAAGTATCATGATATGAACAAGAGGAAAAGAAAAGAAAAACAAAGACGGTCCAAAAGGAACGGTTTCTTTGTTTAATGTTATATCAAACTTCGTGGGTTATTTAATGTCAAAGAATAACAGTAGTGGTTCTATTTAACACATAGCAAGGAGAATAAGGGGGTTCATAACTTTCCCAAGTGTATTTGTCTGAAAGTGAATATAATAGCGCGACAGGAATTCAAACTCACTAAATACCGCTCCACAATCCAGCGCATTAACCATTACACTACGGGGACACTCCCCGCTTAAAAAAGGAAAGCATTAAATAAACAGAGGAGATGATTTAGAAGGCAAGACATTAAACGTTCTGTGGAAACAGCAAAGAACGGATGATCAGAATGAAAGGAAATTGCGTGGAAAAATCAGGAAAAAAAGAAAAGAAAGTGAGAGACATCTTTTGAAATATTGTTGAGCGTAGGAGGAATATACAAAGAGACAACTGAAACGAAATAATGAAATTAAAAAAAGAAAAAGACTGGAATATGTGTGGGGATAGAACAGGACAGAAAGCAAAATAAAAAAGGAAGAATCAATAAATAAATAAAAAGATTAAAAAAGGAATTAAGAAAAAAGATATCAAAAGTTAAAACGGAGATAAGGGAGAAAAAACAAGAAAAGAAAACGATTTAAAAGGAAGAATAAAACGAAAGAGAAATTGAAAGATATATAAGGCAGGAAAGGTAAAAAAAAACAAAAAAAAACGGGAAAAAAAAAGATCGAAGAAGAAAAACATTAAAAGGAATGAGAAATGGAGACAGAGACTGTGAGAAATAATATTGGATGTTACGATGAGAGCTAGAGAGAGAAATTGACGAAAAAGTGATTGATAAGAAAGAATAAAAAGGAAAGAAAACATTGAAGAAAGCGAGGAGCATAAAGTGAAAGTAAAAGTAAATTGAAAATGTAAAAGAGAGGCTATGAGAAAGGGTTTTGAAAATATGATTGAGACTAGCGAGAGCAAACAAAACTAAAAAGTGATTTTAAGGTAAGAATCAAAAAGAAAGAAACTGGAAAATCTCTGCGGAGAGAGGAGGACCAAACCCTAAAGTAAAAAAGAAAAACTTCAAATGGAAAGAAAGAAAGAAAGAAAGAAAGAAAGAAAGAAAGAAAAAAAAGAAAGAAAGACTATGAAAAACCACATAAAAGAATACAATAAAGACAGGGAAAAGAAAATAAGGCAAAAATAGAATGAAAAAAAGAGATTAGAAGGTATCTATATCCTATAGAGGATAGAAAACGAAAGTGAAAGTAGATTGAAGAGAAAAATATGAAAGGGAAATATAGATAGATAGATAGAGAGAGAGAGAGAGAGAGAGAGAGAGAGAGAGAGAGAGTGTGTGTGTGTGTGTGTGTGTGTGTGTGTGTGTGTGTGTGTGTGTGTGTGTGTGTGTGTGTGTGTGTGTGTGAAAAACGATATCAGTGGAGACTAGGGTGAGAAAACCCGAGATTATTTAAAGGAAAGAATAAAAAGGAAATAGAAAAAAAGACTCATGAAGACTGAGAACGACAGAAAGTAAAAGTAAAAGTATATTGATGAAAGAATGAACATAAAGGAAAAAATAAAGACTGCAATAAACGGTATCGAATGATACAATTGACACTAGGGAGAGACAATCAGGACAAAATTGACTATACAGAAGAAATAATTTTAAAAGAATTTTTGAAGATATGTGGGAAGAGAATAGAACAAAAATGAGAGGAAGGTTGAAGGACAACATTTAAGGGAAAGAAAGAGATTGTAAAAAACGAAACGGAAAGATACAATGGAGACTACGGAAGGAATTAAG
Source organism: Sepioteuthis lessoniana (assembly GCA_963585895.1). NCBI lineage: Eukaryota > Metazoa > Mollusca > Cephalopoda > Myopsida > Loliginidae > Sepioteuthis > Sepioteuthis lessoniana. The sequence continues at coordinate 89,152,403 of OY757914.1, read as the reverse complement.
ACAAAAGACGATTGAAAGGAAAGAATTAAAGAAAAAGAAAGATATTGGAAAGAAAAAGAAATCACTAGAAAATATAGTAACGGCGGAAGGAAGGGAATCAAAAAATAAAAAAGTAAAGTCAGTGAAAGTAAAATGAAGGAAAACGATGGAATGAAAACCGGCTTGAACAAGAGTTCACGGTACCCATCTCCAAAGACAATGCAAACAGAGAATCAAATTGTTGAACTAAGAGGTTTCTCTTAGCACTTACTTCCTGTTTGTAAAGATCTATTGTTGACGTGAGATACTAGCTTCGATCGTTTTCTCTTCTCAGATAAAATGGCCTTTCCTATGAGTTTCAAGGTTATTCTAATTGACACGAGAAGAGATTGTTCCAATCTCAAAGCAAAGCCTTATTCCACAAGTGTTTCTGCTTTGTGTGTTCAAGAACTTAAAGAAAAAAATTGGACTGGATATATGAAAAAAATAGTGTAATTAAATTTTCTGGGTTTATTTTATGTATATTTTCTTTCGCTGTAACAATAGCATAATCTTTACTATTTATAAACGAAAATCGGATACTCATAAATAAAACTTGTTCTTCACCTCGCCCGGACGAAGAATAGAAATTAATTTTTGAATCAGTGAATAATATAGAATATAAGCGTTCCTTCAAAGAATATGACTTCCAGCAAAAGTCTTCTCAAATTGTCAGATATGTTTTGCTGATATATTGTTTCAAACAATACTTCTCAGTTTTTTTTTTTTAATTCAGACTTTCCCTTCTCTTTGATTTGCTAAGATAAATCTAAAAAGCCAAGTCAGCTTGAATATCTACTCATGATTGGAAGGAGAAAAAAAATGATCCATGCCTTTCACATAGGCATTAAGCTCAAAAGAAACACAGACTCGTTCAGCATTTGAATACGATCATTGAATCTATTTCCTTACGACCGCACACACACACACACACACACACACACACACACACACTCACACGCATCAGTTGAGTCGGTTGGGGCTGTTGAATACACCTACTGAATCTCTGTAGATGATTACGGCAATTCAAAAAAGGAATGTCCTGGTTATATTTCTAAACTGTATCTGGTAGTGAGGCTTCTGTTCTAGCCTCTACTGAGTGTCGATTGCTCCATCTTTACTTTGTTCACGCAGGAAACCTGTTTGGTTCCCATCGTTTTGATCTGTTTGAAAATCATTTGTATTAAATCGTAATACTTAAAACCATATGACTATAAGCCAATAAATCCACTAAATCCGATTAGGTATTTCAGACAATACAAAATGTGAGAATTATTTCCATTGGATAGGAATATTTGATAGTATATAACGGTCAGGAACTGAACTCGAATCGCCGTGTCCATTTTGTTCGATGATAACCATTACACCACAAGCGCCTTACAGATGAATCAAATTTTGGTTTTAGATAACCTATAAGGGGTTGATCTATGATTAAATAACTTAAATCAAACCAGCATATTTTAACATTAAGCTGACATTGTTGAAGTATTGTCCAGAGAATATTTTATAAAAAATACCAGATAATTTTCAAGTGTCAAGTAAGATTTTGGCTTTCTTCTATGGATTCAACTCAATTAACACATTTATCCGCGCTTGGGATAAAATGATGAATAAAATGTATTTAAAAAAATGTACTTACTTCGTTGTACATGGAAAATATAAGGGTTTTAATAAGAAAATTATCACCTATCATTATTTGATCTAATTTTAGATCTCTTAAATATCACCACCGGTGCCAGTTGATATCCTATTTAGAGTCTTTGCATAGATGTCTACAAGAGAAATGTCTATAAAATAATGGCAATTATTAACATTGCCGCTTTTCATATGTTATCTTCTATGTAAAATAATTGATGGAGAACCAAATGAATCTTTTTGAATATTTTTATAAACTGCCAATAATTTTGAAAATAGTTTTTAATTTATTTTTATGATAATCTTATAATTATTTCCCCAGGTCTGCATTTTCGTAAGAATTCATTTATTTATTTATTTATGTAATAATGGCTCTTTAGCATTGTTATGATACATTATTTATCCGTGCCTCCCACCTGGCAGGATTTGACGCAGGGTCATTTTAGAGTCGGGGTTAAGGAGTGGGGTTTGCATTCGAACTGAGACTAGAGTGCTGCTTGACAATGCTTTTCATGGGATAACTAAATGCAATGTGAACTATGCCCGGCTTTACTAAGTCTTCCGGCATGAATGCCGAATGACCTTGCTGGTTATAGATTCACTTGACCCGAACAGCTAGTGCAATTGAACTCTATACTGGTCTATGATACTCCACACGGCACGAATGTCGTGAGTAAGTATTGGGGGAGGAGGACTCTGACCAGTTGAAATCCTATTAAAAATTGACCTTTTGTCACACCCTGCTCGGGTTGGTGGAGTTGGGTAAATACATATTTGCAATAAAAACCAAATGCCCGAAAACTAACTAATCAACCTAAGTTTTAAAAAAAATTGCTAAACCTGCTTTCTCTACGTCAGGTGACTTGTATATGTGTATGTGTATTTGTATGTTTGTAAGTACGTATGTATGTGTGTATGTATGCGTGTGCCAATGTGTGTGTATGCCTCTTTGTTGTCACGTACTGAAAATCATATTTACCAACCCCTCCGCTCGGGCAGGATATGACACAAGGTCAATTTTTAAGCGGAGTTTAACAGGTTTCAATTCAGAGTTTTTCTTCTCCTAGACTAGTTGCCTTACCAAGGCTGAAGAACCCAGTCTGTCCTACTATTTATCCATAGCTGGAGGGATAATTATTGGATTCATACCTTTCCCAAGGGTATTAGTGCTATGTGAAATGCAATCAGTCTCGTCCAGAATTTGAACTCGAGACGCCGTGTCCCTTTCCTACAACGATAACCATTACACCACAGGCACCTCCTGTCGCTTACTAATAATACGTGCCTGTAGATGTGTTTGGTTTTGTATGGTTTGGTTTCATTGTTTCATCTTATATCAAACTTCGTGGGTAATTTAATGCCAAAACATCTGCCACAAACAGGATACAACTCAAGACCAGTTTTTTAGAGGTTTGCATATTTACCAACCACTCTGCTCGGGCAGAATATGACACAAGGTCAATTTTTAAGCGGAGTTTAACAGGTTTGAATTCAGAGTTTTCCTTCTCCTAGACTAATTGCCTCACCAAGGCTGAAGAACCTAGTCTGCCCTACTATTTACCCATAGCTGGAGGGAGAATATTTGGATTCATACCTTTCCCAAGGGTATTAGGGCTATGTGAAATGCAATCAGTCTCGTCGAGGTTTTGAACTCGTGTCGCCGTTTCCACTTCCTGTGACGATAACGAATACGACGACTGCATCCCAACAGGGGTGTAAGAAACCCCCACTAACAAGACCGCCAGTTGGCCGTGGGTGCTAACATAAAGCTTGAGGACACGATCCTTGTGGATGAGCAGTTCTTGACTGAGTAACCAAGTGCTCAAGTGACTTGCAGCACTCCACTTTGGCCTTCACTCGGCTAGACGTGCGGCCGAAGCGGCCCAGTCCGATCAATCGGTTAGTCATTTCAACCCCAAGCAATAATATGATCATTCCCACCATCCTCTTCAATTGCTCTTGTGACAAACAAATGCCAAACCATATTAAATATTAAATAGAATTATTTCTGTTATTTAGCAGTGCCTGAAACCATTTAACTGCGTGAAAACAAATCAACAAACTATTTGCTACAAATTATAAACATATACATATATATATATGAATAAGTATGTGTGTGTGTACGTATGTGTCTTTTTTCGTGTGCGTGTATGAAAGTCTGCGTTAAATAACCCACTGGGGTTGATATACCTTAAATTCAGATTTTGTTTCTCCTTGTCTGATTCCTAGGTATAAAATAACCCCGAACGGATTGATATGCTATTAAAATCAGTCAATCAATCAGTGAGTGAAACTTGTTTGTATGAAGAATAGTTGAAGCTATGGTTCTTTCCAAATTAGTAGCCTATTTACTAAACCCTCCGCTTAAGCAGGATATGACACAAGGTCAATTTTTAAGCGGAGTTTAACAGGTTTCAATTCAGAGTTTTTCTTCTCCTAGACTAGTTGCCTTACCAAGGCTGAAGAAAACAGCCTGCCCTACTATTTACCCATAGCTGGAGGGAGAATATTTGGATTCATACCTTTCCCAAGGATATTAGTGTAATGTGAAATGCAATCAGTCTCATCCAGGATTTAAACTCGTGTCGCCGTGTCCATTTCCTACGACGATAACCATTGCACCACAGGCACCTCCACTATATATATATTCTAAACAAACAAAGCTAAAGAACCCTTTTACCTTCTATTCATCATAGTTGGAGGGAGTAGAAAGGGATAATTGTATTTTTAAATGCATTACTGCGTAGTAACACTCAACCAGGTTTGTGCAGGGTTTGATCTTGGTCCGCTGATTCCAAATCCAACAAAAATAACCGTTACGCTAAGAGCATCTGTGTATGCACACCGTGTGTTTCTCAATGCATATGCAGCTGGGTTGGTGTTCTAAGCCAGCCTCATCCCGTCAAGTGTGTATCGGAATAGACAGATCAATATGGTTACGCATGACATATTCACGATTCTTACCAAACAAGATCCTGTTGCTCAAGTTACTGCCGACACCTGAACACTAGGATATCGTTTAATATTTCCGATCTAAAACAAAGAGGAGGAAGAAGAAGGAGGGGGAGAAGGAGGAGGAGGAAATATTGAATAGAAAATGAAGAAAGCCAAAAGAAGAAGAGGAAAAAGAAAAAAGCCGAAAGAAGATGAAGGTAATATAGTAACAGAAAACAAAGAAGAAAGCAAGAAGAAGAAGAAGAAGAAGAAGAAGAAGAAGAAGAAGAAGAAGAAGAAAAAGAAGAAGGTAATATAGTAACAGGAGCCGAAAAAGAAAGCTAAAAGAAGAAAGCAAAAGAAGAAGAAGAAGAAGAAGAAGAAGAAGAAGAAGAAGAAGAAGAAGAAGAAGAAGGTAATATAGTAACAGAAGCTGAAAATGAAAGCTAAAAGAAGAAAGCAAAAGTAGAAGAAAGCCAAAAGAAGAAGAAAGCAAAAAAAAAGAAGAAGAAGGTAACATAGTAAATGAAGCCGACAAAGAAAGCTAAAAGAAGAAAATAAAAGAATAAGAAAGCCAAAAGAAGAAGAAAAAGTAGAATGTAATTTAGTAATAGAACACAAAGAAGAAGAAGAAGAAGAAGAAGAAGAAGAAGAAGAAGAAGAAGAAGAAGAAGAAGAAGAAGAAGAAGAAGAAGAAGAAGAAGAAGAAGAAGAAGAAAATATAGGAGCTGAAGCCGAAAAAGAAAGGTAAAAGAAGAACGCAAAAGTAAGAAAAGCCGAAGAAGAAAGCCAAAAGAAGAAAATGAAGAAGAAAAAGAAGAAAATCACCACAAAATAATCGGGTTTTTGTTACATAAAACTCATTTTAATCGATACGCGATATTTGAGCTGAGCATTAATTGAAAGATAATGCGCTGATTTTGTTGATTGACATCCACTCTGTTGCCTTTCAATTTTGTTGCCGGCTTTTATATTTGATTGAGTCACATGTAACTAAGAGGCACACATAAAAAAAATCAGTCTTCTTCTTCAACTCCTTCTTCTTCTTCTTCTTCTTGAATTATTTTAATTTCTTCCTATTTTCTGCTAATTTTTTTAGTTTTTCCTCAGCATTTTCACTACTTTTTCCTGATAAAATGGTTTTGTTTGCCAGCTTCCTTTTTCTTTTTCCAAATTTTTTTTCTTGTTTTTGTTCTTCTATTTAGACATCTCTTTCTTCTTGTTCTTTCTTCTCGTTTTTCTTCTTTACTCCAAATTTTCTTCTCCCTCTAAAGAAGAGCAAAGTAATCATCTGATCAACATTTCTTCTTTTTCTTCTTGTCCTATCAATATTTTTTCTTCTTCTTCTTCTTCTTCTTCTTCTTCTTCTTCTTCTTCTTCTTCTTCTTTAAACATTTCTTCTTCTTCCTTAAACATTTCTTCTTCTTCTTCTTCTTCTTCTTCTTCTTCTTCTTCTTCTTCTTCTTCTTCAGTATTTCACTTTCATTTTCGCTATTTTTACAAACAAAAAGAGAATTTTCTTTACTTCTATTTTCTCTCCCTCTTTCTATGCGTTCTGGAACCCCTTGTCATGTTGTTGTTATTGTTGTTGTTGTTGTTGTTCTTCTTCTTCTCCTTCTTCTTCTTCCTTAAACATTTCTTCTTCTTCCTTAAACATTTCTTCTTCTTCTTCTTCTTCTTCTTCTTCTTCTTCTTCTTCTTCAGTATTTCACTTTCATTTTCGCTATTTTTACAAACAAATTAGAATTTTTTTTACTTCTATTTTCTCTCCCTCCTTCTATGTATTCTGGAACCCCTTGTCTTCTTCTTCTTCTTCTTCTTCTTCTTCTTCTTCTTCTTCTTCTTCCCTCACCGAAATAAATATATAGACACCTACGTCCACACACATGTGTCAGTGTAAAATGAAACTGGCCTTTCAATTCTATTGCCGCGTTTTATATTTGATTGTCTCCCATATAAGAGCACAAAAAGAACAGTGAGTTTTGTTCGCTTAAAATGCAAATTTTTCGTGTTATCTGTAACTGGAGATATAAAACACGAGATAATGTTCCTTTGTGTTTTAAATGTATGCACACTTTGCGTTATCTGCAACTGGAGATATAAAAACACAATATAACATTATTTTGTGTGTTGATATATAGATATAGTCCGGCTCATTGGCCAAGTGAGTAGAGTGTTCGCCAATGGCCCGGGATACCGGGATTCAATCCCAGGTCGAGTCATACCAAAGACTTAAAAAAATGTTGCTTGATACATCCCTGCTTAACACTCACCATTATAAGGTACGTATCAAGGGTAAAGTGGTGCAATCCAAGGGAAGGAGTAGCACCCTCCCTTAAACCTCGATGTAGTAGCTATTGAAAAGGAGCATTAAGGTTGCCATCGAATACGGTTGCCAACTTATATATATATATATATATATATATATAAGCAACTCCACTCTACTCCGTATCGGGGTTTCTGAATTACGGGAATCAATATTTGTATATATTTTTCAAAACAAATATATCCAGCAGATTTCAAACTCCTACACGCAATGTTTGTATTTACTTCATACTGACGCTCATAGGAAAGATATGAAACTATTTTTTCTCAAATCTAGAGGTAAAATAGAAGGCAAGACTAAGCTCCTTGGTTGGGAAACCAATCTTGGAGAAAGGCAACGTTGAATTCAAACCCGTGTAAACCCGTTATGATCCAGTGTTGAATCATGACAGCCTTTTTCTTGCATTCAGAAATATACATCTGCTTTCATGCCAAACTCAACTTCGGAAGACTGCCGTGCAGTTGCCATCTACAAAAAGGACAAATATATGTGTTATTGCGTCTTACATTCTGGGCCAACATAGAATAGAAGCCATTATTTCAGATTTACCAGCCTAGAAACACATCATGCAAGTTCTTGCACATCGCTGACAAAAATACATTGCCAACTGTGGTAACTATGCTGAAAAAATTCGGTTGGTAGCTGAAATTTTTCACTATTCAACAGTGTTGTAGGATTTTAATGTATCTTTTGTAGTTACAATGAAAATGAATGTTTTCAGAGTGTCTCTTGGAGTTTTCAAAAAAAAAAAAATTCCCGTTATACAGGACGTTATTTACATTAAAATGATTCAATGTCGATATTATATTGCATCCCATTGTCTATTATTATGAATTATCTACCAATGTTTGAGATCAACAGCGATGGAGCTTATGAGAGTTTCAGTTGGTTTAATTTGGTTTGATTATATAGCCCATCAAACATTGTAGTTTATTAATGCCAAATCCAGTTTTATACATATAAACAGTTCTATTTCAAACAATTCAATTTAATTTAAGTATAGTTTTTTTGTTTACACACTGTTAAATGGCAAAAGTGTACTATTTCAATCCATCCAGTTTAGCATCAGTACACAGTTTCAACGTCAAAAAACAGTTCTCTTTCTAACAATTTAGTCTATCATAAGTACACAGTTTCAATGTTAAACACAGTTCTATTTCAAATAATTCAGTTTAGGATAAGGACATAGTTTCAATGTTAAAAACATTTCCATTTCAAACAATCAGTTTAGCATAAGTACACTGTTTAGTTCTATTTAACCCATTGATAGGACCTTGTAAGGTGCTACCACTCCGGGCAAGTGTGGATATCGGAGCGATGACAATAAATGGGTAATCCGCTTTATTCAAAGCTCCAGTTTTACAGAAGCTTTACCATCACATAGTTTAAGGCCATAGCCAGAACACTTAATAGGAGGGGATCTTTCCCATTTGCTGAGAAGAAGTCGGTATATTCTACAGCTCAGGCCGACTGATCCAAGTTTCAGTTGGGTAAAAAAGATGTGTTTGAAAATTTTTTGTCTTAGGAACACTAAATCTCTAATAACGGTATAATTTTTCGTATCAAGAATACTTTCTTAAAGGCTAAATAATTTACAAAGAATTGTTATTATTAGTAACTTCACTACAAACAAAAGATTATTATTAAATTGAAGTGGTTACTTAAAGCCATATAATTGTGTATAAATTATTAGTATTCGATAGGAGTGGTCAATTATTTGTATTTAATGCCATGTAAGTAAAAAGTTGGCGACCGCAGTCTACAGGCTCCCTTTTTAATAGCTACTACACAGAGGTGTAGAGACGGGCGCTACTCCTTTCCATAGATTGCTCCACTTTACCCTTGATCCATAGCTTTTAATTCTGGGCGTTATGCAAGAAGGCATCAAGTACCATTTTTGAGTCTTTTGCATAAGTTGACCTAGGGTTAAACCCCGGTCTCCCGTGCTTTTAGGGAATACTCTAACCGCTAGGGCAGTACAAGATAGAAGTGACAAATTATTTGTACTTGAAGCTACATAAGTTGGTGACCATCATCATCATCATGTCGTGCTGGAAGCACGGATATCCCTGACCCTCTCTCGCCACTTTTCTCTATCGTTCATCGCCTCAGGCAGGTCTTCTGGACAACATCCTGTATCCTCACATAGTTGCTGAATGTATGTTCGTGCTGGTCGTCCTGCTTTTGCACGGCCATGTGAGGGGGTCCACAAGAGTACATCTCTTATGAGTTCGTCCCTGCTTCTCCAGCAGTGTCCTCCATGTCTGGCTCGTCTAACTTGAATAGTTTTCGTGATAGGAGGCAGGTGGCCGTACAGTTGGTGTCTTGTGGGGTGTTGCCGCCAGGACTTGTTCAAGATTGCTCGCAGCATTCTTGAGTAATTGCCGTCTAGCTTCTTCTCGAGCCGTTTTGTTAGAGTCCCTGTAGTGCACCCATATAGCAGTATCGATGTGACCGCTGCCTGGAAGAAACTGCGTTTCATTTTATCGGTTAGGTCTGATTTCCATATAATCGATAGCCTATTGATAGCTGTCCATGCTTTCGTTAACCTTGTGTCGATGTCCTTTTCGGTTGATGCGACGCTGCTTCCAAGGTAAGTGAATTTGTCTACTAGTTTAAGGGGGGTTCCGTCTAGAGTGGAGATGTCACCCGTTTGATTATAGTACATATATTCCGTTTTGTGTGCATTGACATAGAGGCCTATGCCTGCGGCTGCTCGTTCCAAACTATGCAGTAATGTTTCGGCTTGGTTGGGTGTATTTGCTAGTATCGCTATGTCATCGGCGTAGTCGGCGTCAGTAATTGTTTTTGCGGGGTACCTTCTGCTTCTTTTCTTCGTCAGCTTGAAGCCGTTCTCTCTGATTTTATCAATCGATGTTCTAAGTACGTAGTCTAGACAAATGATCAAGAGGTATGGAGCTAGCGTGTCCCCTTGTAGTACTCCTGCTACAATGTCGAAGTATTCTGTGTCTCCATCTGGTGATCGTACTTTTACTTTGGTGTTTCTATAGAGAATCGTTATTGCTGCTACGGTTTCTTTAGGTATGCCGTATGCTAGTAGGATTTGTTCCATCTTTCCTCTGTGAATGGAATCGAAGGCCTTGGTAAAGTCGACAAATATTAATGTCGCTTGTAGGTTTTTTGCCCGAACACCTTCAAGGATTCTACGGATGGTTAATATTAGAAAGGTCGTGGATCTATTTCTTCGGAAGCCGTTTTGGTTTTTCCTAAGTATGTTGTCGATTTTGGGTTCTATGCAGTTTCGTAGTAGGGCATTGTAGATTTTGGCTTCTATGGATGTAAGTGTTATGCCTCGGTAGTTTTTGGCTAATCCGAGGTCACCTTTTTTAGGGAAGGGGTGGATGCATCCCTTCATCCATCTATCTATCGGATTTTGATTATATACTGCGTTGCAGTGTCGGAAGGGTTCTACTCCATTCCCTGGATTGCTCAACTTTACCCTTGATCCTTACCTTTTAAGGCTGAGTGTTAAACAAGGTGACATCAGGTATCATTTTCGAGTTTTTTGCATGATTGAACTACGAACTATTGGCGAATATAATTTTGTATAGCTTAGTAGCATTAGATTGGAGTGGTGAATTATTAGTACTTGTAAAGTTGGTGACCATAGTCGAGGATGAACTGAGGGTTCTTTTTTCAATAGCTATTATATAGAGGTTATAGGAGAGGGCACTACTCCTTCCCTGGATTGATCCACTTTACCCTTGATCTGTACCTTTACAGCTGAGTGTTAAACAAGGCGACATTGTGTATATAATTGTGTATAAATTATCAGTATTACATAGAAGTGTCAAATTATTTGTTCAAGATTGAAATTGTTGGAATCATTTAAGTTTTTAAAAAAATCTTAAAAACAACTGCATAAAATAGTAAATATAATCGTACAATGTACACAATTATAAGACATAAAATAGCCCCGAACGTGTTGACATGCTGTTAAAATAAGTTATTGATCTGTGAGTGAAATTTGTTTGTACAAAGTATAGTTACTGGATTCAGTATCTACTTACCCAGGAAGGGTTGATATGCCAAAAACCACCCAACCCTAAGAAATGCATAAGAAAAGACCGACAACATAAAAAAAAAGAAAGCTGTTTTCTACTGGATGGTTTAAAAGTGGATCCTTTGAATAAATTATTGACAATATTTATTTTTATATATGCAAACCTTCTCCTTGTATCATAGACAAGAAACTTTTTAAAGACAGGCACTCACGTAGTGCCCCAAATGCCTTTGTAAACCATGTTATACACCAGTAAATGTGATATGTTTATATTTTTGTTTATACAGCAGGTGATTCAAAAATGTTAAAAGTTCCCTGTGAGTACGTTTATTTGAAAAACAAAACTAGTTTTATGGGGGACGACCAGGATAAGATTCCTTTAATGTGTTTTTTTTTCCAAGGCGCGACAATATTATGAAGGTGTTTCCATAAAAACGACAACGTTTTCTTGTAAGCAACCAGGATAATTCAGGGAAAGTCCCCGTGGCGTAAAGCCTGGACTGTGGCCTCGGATTATTCGAGCTTGAACTCCAGTCACTCTACTGCGTTCTCTTTCGTTTGGGCAAGGCATGAACACCCTTATCCCTCCCTGCGATGGGTTAGATAGTATTAATGTCATTCTTTTACGGGGATTGGTAGGGGATTAAATAACCCACGTAGGTTGATATGCAATTAAACAAAGAAATAAAACCAAAGCAGAAAATTCAAGTTATCTACACTTCGAAAATATTCCTTGGGAACTGGAATAAACAGAATTCACAAATAGATATGTTATCACCAATCTTACTTTCTTCGCGACATTTACGATAGCGGGTCTGTACTAATGGCAACATGAAAGACTCCAAGGCAACAAGCAAAGTAAACAGTAAAATGTCTTTGACAACCAAATCTCAATTTACTGCTACGCAACAAGAACGGCTAACTAGATAACCTGATAGATCGTTTAATTATTGCAGATTTAATAAGTTTATAAATCAACTAAATATTCGGCCGGTCAGAAGATCTCATTCCATTAATATTCCCAATGGAATGGACTGTTTTCATTTAGGAAACAGCACCGAATAGCCTCGGTATCCTAGCAACTAAGCAAGGTTCTTATTATGTCTTCACATGAAGGCCATCTTTAGAGGTCATTAAGTTCTATTTTCAGTCATATCCTGATTATAGCAACCCTGCAATCGAGACAGAATATGGCGACAATATCCTTTGCAAAGCGGTCAGACGACACGAAAACGAGCGTCCTGGTAATAACGCAAAACTGCATCTGCTAATGTGACTCCAATTCTAGAGTTATGGTGTGTATGTGGAGCACAGTTTCATTTCTATTACTCCCTGGTCAATTCTGACATGGATTGGTACTAACAGTTAATGTACCATCTATTGATTAGAGAAATTTGTGGGAAAACTATTTAAATGGAATTATTTTTAATATGAGAGAAATAATAATATCTGTTTGCAAATTATTTGTATTCAGGATGCTTACTTGAAGCTATAATTGTTTACTTTGTATTATTAGCAGTTGTTACTTGAAGCCATATAATTCTGTTCTGACAAATGATTTTCATTAAAGGTATATACATCGTAGATATACATTAAACTATATAATTATGTATGAATTATTCATATTAGATAGGAATATTCGATCCATAGAACGGTATTCAAATTATTTGGATTAGACAGAAATACTCGATGTCATAAAACTATGTACCAACTTTATTATCGGTGTTGCAAACTCTGGATCCGTCTCAAATTAGAAATGTTGCATATTGACCTCCGACCCGGCCAAGCTGTCAAAAAAAGAAAAGCACCTGTGTAAATAACAGGTGCATCCGGTCGAAGATATCAGGGGTTGGCCTTGGCTGTCGATGGGTTGAATTGAGTGGGCGTAAAACAATGATATAATCCGGGTCAGACAGGAAGTCAATCAGTTGGAGAGAAGATGCTGGAAAGAGAGCCATGTCCCAGCAGAGGCCGCTGGTTGAGCAGCCCAGAAGAACGGGAAAGAAAGGCTGTGATAGCCAGAAGAGTAGGGGTCAATATGTTTCAGGTCTCCAACTCACCTCTCACACAGTAAAACCCTTCGTAACCCTTTCGAATCCTTTCAAATAAAGTGAGAGGTATATTTTTCTAAAGAAATGTATCTGCTCGTCTTTATTGTGTTGACTATGTTTCCGTGTATAGTTGCATATGTATTATGTGGCTATACAACAGGAAGCCAGAGAGTGGAATTCTCTAGTCGATAAAGGAAAGCCTATAACATTTATATATTGTTGATTGCCCCCGATTGAGAATGATGGTGTCGGTAACCCCCGAAATTTAGGTCGTTACTTGCTCTCCGCCGATTACTAATAGACAAGTATCTTTCCAATATCCCTAAGTCTCGTGTGAGTCCGTTTCTCGCACCTACCGCTTGACCCAAAGTTGTGGGTTACACAGCCGAACACCAGGATTCCTGATAGAAGGAGGTGGTTGGCTGGTTGGTTGGTTGGTTGGTGGTTGGGTTTTAGGGCATATCAATCTTTGCGGGTTATTTAACGCCAAATCCATTTTTATGTAAATAATCAGTTCTATTTCAAACAGTTCCGTTTAGGATGAGTACACATTTTAATTGTCAAAAAATGTTTCTAGTTCAAGCTATTAAGTTTAGTCAAACAGTTCTAATTAAGCTAATTCTGTTTAGTTTAAGTACAGATTGTGTTTACACACAGTTAAATGTCAAAACAGTTCTATAGTAAACAATTCAGTTTAGTGTAAGTAGAGTTTCAATGTCAAAAACAGTTCCATTTCAAACAATTCAGTTTAGCATATGCACATAATTTAAATGTAAGTACACAATTTTTTTGTCAAAAATATCTCTATTTCAACCAATCCAGTTTAGTCAAACAATTCTAATTCAAACAATTCATTTTAGCACAAGAATGCAGTTAGTTGTATTTAACCCATTGATAGGGCTCTAGCAGGTGCTACCATTCCGGACCAGAGTAGACTTGGGAGCAATGGCAATGAAGGGGTGTTCCACATTCCCCAAAGCTCCAGTATCATGGAGCCTCACCATCAGAACGTTTAGTGTCATATCCAAAATACTCATTGGGGGGTCTTACTCCTGTGCAGAAGTGCAGTTGGTGTATTCTACAGCCCTAGCCGACTGGCCAAAGTAGGAGGTGGTTACTACATTACAAACAATTTCAGATACATGCTGAATCTAATGGCGTAACGATTAAACGTTTATCGTTGTAGGAAATAGAACTGGCGAACGAAGTTCGAATTCTGGACGATGTTATTTGCATTTCAAATAGAACTACTATGCTTGGCAAGGACATGAACCCAATGATCCTCCTTCCAGCTATGGGTAAATAATTGGACACACTGGGCTCGTTGCCCTTGGTTCGACAACCGGTAGAGGAGGAGAAAACTCTGAATTCAAATCACCTGTGCTCTACTTACACTTTGAACTGGCAACGCATCCTTCTTGTGGCGAACGATAAGAGCGTATGAAAATACCAAAGCAGATATTTTTCGAAACCGTTAAAAAATTACTACGTTGAAACGTTGGAATTTATGGAAAAAATTACAGCTTATATATTTCGTTGATATAACGATGGATTTCAAATTTTAGTGTTCGTCAGTTGAACTATTCAGCCTTTTGGATATATTCGTAGACAACACCCATGTCTTATCAATGGTTAGAATATAGTTACGATTACTCGAACCCAGAGAAGATCATGCAGAGTTCATACTACTGTCACCCAAACAAACGTACCAACGTAAAGACGACCGACAAATTAAATGATAAATTAACAAAAAATTTTGACCGGCTTTTTATTTAATGAAATATAAACTTTCATGGATTATTTAATGTCGAAGAAATCCCTGTTGAAAAACAGGCGTTGCGCTATACAATCCACAGCTACAGGAATGATTTTGTTCATACCTTTCCCCCAGGGGAATTAAACCGAAAGTGTACGTAATAGGGAGGATGGAGTTTGTACTCACCCACTTTAAGGCTGCAGTTTAACACTTAAGCTATAACACCAAAGTCTGTGTCTTGTTTGCGGGAAATATTCTCGCCCAAATACATGTGTATGTGCGTGCGTGCGTGCATGTGTATGTTTGTGTGAATGTGTACGTTTGGTTTGTTCTTCTTTGTTTAATAGCCGATCAACTTCCTTGGGTTATTCAATGCCAAAGCCACCCTTGTAGAAGTAGTATTATGTAACCCATGGCTGAAGAGGTAAGGGGGGGTTTCAATACCTTTCACAAGGGTATTAATTTCAAAGTGAACCCAAGAGCTCGGCTGGGGATCTGCTTTGCTTACGACGATGTCTCAGTTGAACGCGTTAGCCACTACAGCACGGGGATTCCGCACCTGCACATACTTGTGTGTGTGTGTGTGGGTGTGTGTAATACGCGCCATATGTTAAGATTATTGTTTCGTGGAACCCTTTTTTCTTTCCCTACCAGAAGTTTTGTCCCATTTATAACTGTGCTCTCACTTTTCTTTATATTTCACATTTGTTTATTTCATACTGACAGCATCATAATATTTGCCAAAATTTTCTTTCTTTTCATTCCGGAAAAAAAGTCTCCCATGTTTTACAGCTTTCGTTTATTTTTATCTTTTTTATTTTTTGGTTTTTATTTGCTTTTATCTAACCTTTTTCTCGTTTTTTCTTTTTGCTTCCATTTTCATCACTTTTGGCATCGCAATTTCTTGTTTTCTTTATTTTTCTTCCTTTTTTTTTATAAACAATTCCCAAGGTTTCTTGATTTAACTTTTATGTTTCTAATATCCATCTTCATTTTTTTTTAAAGACATTCCTTTTTGTATCTTCCGGTATTGGAATTAAAATTTGTGACATGATGAGCGGAAAGTTGCAATTTTATAAGTAAACACCTGAAAGATACAAGGACACGAATGAAAGAAAAATTATATAATTTCAAACAAATGTTCTTTTGTTAAATTCTTCTTCTTCTTCTTCTTCTTCTTCTTCTTCTTCTTCTTCTTCTTCTTCTTCTTCTTCTTCAATTGTTTTACATCCTCCAGTTTCTTCTTTTTATATTGTAGTTTTTATCAGTTTTCACTTCTTTTACCTACAAAAAGTTCTTCTTCTTTTTTTTCTTCTTCTTCTTCTTCTTCTTCTTCTTTTTCTTCTTCTTCTTTTTTTGGCTTTCTTCTTCTTTTGGCTTTCTTCTTCTTTTGCTTTCTTCTACTTTTGCTTTCTTCTTTTAGCTTTCATTTTCAGCTTCTGTTACTATGTTACCTTCTTCTTCTTCTTCTTCTTCTTCTTCTTCTTCTTCTTCTTCTTCTTCTTCTTCTTCAATTGTTTTACATCCTCCAGTTTCTTCTTTTTATATTGTAGTTTTTATCAGTTTTCACTTCTTTTACCTACAAAAAGTTCTTCTTTTTTCTTCTTCTTCTTCTTCTTCTTCTTCTTCTTCTTTTTTTTTGGCTTTCTTCTTCTTTTGCTTTCTTCTTTTAGCTTTCATTTTCAGCTTCTCTTACTATGTTACCTTCTTCTTCTTCTTCTTCTTCTTCTTCTTCTTCTTCTTCTTCTTCTTCTTCATACCCATGAATCTTCGGAAAGGAAAAGAAGCTAATTAATCTTGTTTTTCAATTCATTTCTTTAATTAATTTTTTTTTTACTCTTGACTATTCTGGCGCCCCACAATATAAGTATCTAGATGATTTATTTGCCCCAAAATATCTTTTGTTATATAGTTTATATAAACTGTTTTATTATATTTTCATTGCTGCGTGGAAGGTTTTCTGCAGTTAAGTTTTACGTGATTTTTAATACGGGATATACTATACGTATTATGAAATACCCTCCTGATAAAATCCCTCTTAAGGTTACCAGGGTCTCGAGAGACAAATAAAGTATGGATGAGTAATAATAACAAACCCTTATATAACCTACAAAAGTATGGTTGATTGTGTTGAGTTTTATGGCATATCAACCATTGTAGGTTATTTAATGCCAAATCCATTTTTATACATATAAACAGTTCAATTTCAAACAATTTAGTTTCACATAAGTCATCATCATCATCATCATGTCGCGCTGGTCGCACGGATATCCCTGATCCTCTCTCGCCACTCCTCCCTATCGTTCATCGCCCTAGGCAGGTCTTCAGGACAACATCCCGTATCCTCACATAGCTGCTGAATGTATGTTCATGCTGGTCGTCCTGCTTTTGCACGGCCATGTGTGGGGGTCCACAAGAGTACATCACTTATGAGTTCGTCCCTGCTTCTCCAGCAGTGTCCTGTATGTCTAGTTCGTCTAACTTGAATAGTTTTCGTGATAGGAGGCAGGTGGCCGTACAGTTGGTGTCTTGTGGGGTGTTGCCGCCAGGACTTGTTCAAGATTGCACGCAGCATTCTTGTGTAATAGCCGTTTAGCTTCTTTTGACTCATAGATAGGACGCTATCTGGTGCTACCACGCCAGGCCAGAATGGACCTGGGAGTGATGGCAATAAAAGGGGTACACTGCATTCCCCAGAGCTCCAACATTACTGGAACCTCACCATGGGATTCCTTAGTGTCATACTCAGGAAACTCGTTGGGGGAGTCTTACCCCTCTGCAGATATGAAGTTGGTGTATTCTGCAGCCCTAGCCGACTGGATCAGTACAAAAATATATATTCCAACATTAAAACATCTCCGTATGGTGGAAAATTCATTAAGAGAAATTGATTAAAAGCTGACAAGATTATGATCAAAGGAAAGCAACAGATACATTATTTTAATCCTAATCCGAATGTTGTTTTTCTTGAAAATGTGTCTTGCACTATCAGATGGGCTTAGAAGACACTTATTCTATCCCCTGCAGAAGGGTAAGAAACCTCTCAGAAAAAGGATGTCCTAGGAATGAAACTAAACTAAATCTGATGGTGAGCCTTCATTTCTAGAGCAAAAGCGAGAATGGAGTACACCTTCATTGCCATTACTCCTAGACCCACTCACACTCGGAATGGTAGCACAACAGTACAAAATATAAATAAAAACATTCAATGTTCGAAATTGGCTAGGCTCAAGGTATTGAATAACCCCAAATAGTTTGTCATTCTGTTAAAATCAATCAATAGTTGCCAGTAAAATCAATCAATATTAATAAACAACTGCACGAAAAGTATAAATATACATATATATATATATCCTTTGTACTCAATTCCTAAACATCTACGTATAAAATAACCTTAGGCGTTTTGACATGCCATTAAAAGTGAAGATTTGGCCACAAATAGACTTTAATAGGATGTTCGTAGTTTAGACAACAGTGTAAGTCCTGTTTAGACAAGTGTATATCTTGTTTCCAACTGGTTAGAAAAAATAATTCAAGCACTTGCAATGTGCGATTCGAAGTTTACTAACAAAAACGAAAGCAAAATTTTATCTCTTACATAAACTTACTTGTGTAACATATTAACCCCGGCCAAATGCACCAGTGTAAATAACAGGTGCATCCAGTCGAAGATATCAAGGGTTGAATTGAGAGCGAATTGTGACGCTCGCAAGAAGTAGGTGGCCGTCAAATTATTATATAACCTCGGCGACAGGAATTTCAGACCAATTGGAGAGAAGATGCTGGAATGAGAACCCTGTCCCAGCAGAGGCTGAACCCCAGGCCCCCGGTTGAGCAGCACAGGAGAACGGGATAGAAATGCTACTATGGACGGAAGAGTGGGGGTCAATATGTTGCAGTTCTGTTCGGTGTCTAACTCACCTCTCACAGATAATACCTGGAGGTGCCAGTGGTGTAATGGTTATCGTCGCAGGAAATGGATACGGTGACACGAGTTCAAATCCTGGATTGATTGCATTTCACATAGCACTAATACCCTTGGGAAAGGTATGTATCCAATTATTCTCCCACCAGCTAAGGGTAAATAGTAGGGCAGACTAGGTTCTTCAGCCTTGGTGAGGCAACTAGTCTAGGAGAATGAAAACTCTGAATTCAAACCTGTTAAACTCCGCTTAAAAAATTGACCTTGTGTCATATCCTGCCCGAACGGAGGGGTTGGGTAAATATGATAATACCTTTCGTAATCCTTTCGAACCCTTTCAAATAAAGTGAGGGGTATATTTTTCTAAAGAACTGTGTCCGCTCGTCTTTATTGTGTTGAATATGTTTCTGCATGCATCTGCATATGAGTATGTTACACTTGAATATTTTATCTCGAACATAAACTTTTGGCGACAATATTGGACATTGAGTGATTGCCAAATAATACTCTTTTGCAAGGCTTCAAGCGTTGGTTGCTTGTTTGGTTGGTTGATTGGCTTTGTTTTATGGCATATCAACCATTGTGGGTTTTTAATGCCAATTTCTTTTTATACATATAATTTGTAAATGTAACACTTTGTCGGTAGTAATATTTAAACGAACCAGAGCTCAATTGCTGGCTTACAGTTGAATGATTTAAAGTAATGCCATCTAACACTAGTAATTCTTTTCAGCATTAATCATTCGATTATTCATAGATAAATAGTTTCAAGTATGTTAAATGATTAAGTAGTTCTTTTCGGCCAAAGCTTTGTAAAACACAGAATTTTCGTCTACATGTCTTGGAAAAAAATTATACTATTAATTCAAATAATCAAATTGTGTTTTCTTAATGAATAATTTATATAAAAAGATATTCACTTATTAAGTTAAAATGTTTTGCATATCATCTGTTTTTAGTAATTTAGTGATGAATTAAAAAAAAGTCAATGAAATCTTCTAACCGTGCTAATTCCATGATTTTAGCCAGTTGTATTATGAATATGTTGCAGCCCCAAAATAAGTACCCCCTCATGACAGATTTGTTTACACACAGTTAAATGGTCAAACTATTCTATTTCAAACAATTCAGTTTTGCATAAGAGCAAAATTTAAATGTCAAACAGTTCTATTTGACGTATAGAGAGGACCATATCAGATACAACCACTCCTGGTCAGAGTGGACTTTAGCCAGATGTATTATGAATATGTTGCTGCCAAAAAATAAGTACACCCTCATAACAGATTACACGAAGAAAATATTTTATTTAATGAATGAACATTCGGGCTTCCTTAACATTGGGTTATTCCATATTTCATCCCCGTTTGGCTTGGGAAAAATTATACCATTATTTTAAATAATCTGATTCAGTTTGTTTAAGGTATATCTTATGTCGTCAGGTTTGTTTTGTTTTGGTTTGGTTTTGGTTTGGTTTGGTTTGGTTTTAGGGCTTATCAACAATTGTTGGTCATTTAATGCCAAATACTTTTTACACACACACACACACACACACACACACATATATATATATATATATAATTTCTTAACACATTTTGTAGATAACATTTTCATATGAGCCTGAGTTCTTTCTTCACACAGATAAATGGTTTCACATAATTCTATCTCATACGAATAATTCTATTAACTATTTATTACACAGTTAAATGATCAAACAGTTCTATTTCAAACAATTCGGTTTAGTATGTCAACAAAGTTGAATAATTCCAAGTATTAATCATTATCATCATGTCCTGTCGCGAGCACAGATATCCCTGACCCTCTCTCGCCACTTCTCCCAATCGTTCATCGCCTCCGGCAGGTCTTCAGGGCTGCGTAATATGTATCAGTAACAATTCCATAAAACATCAGAAATTTGTTTATACACAGTTAAAT
>OY757914.1:89009305-89126805 GCA_963585895.1 Sepioteuthis lessoniana | reverse complement strand
TATGAAGATAGCGTTTAAAATTGCTGCTATGCAAAAAAAAAAAAAAAAAATACAAACAAAAAAGACTGATCGATTTTGCTTTCACACACACACACACACACACACACACATACATATATATATATATATATATATATATATATACTATCAGTCAAAAGTATTTGGTCACCATCACAATTCTTATTCTTAATCTTAAAAGTGTTATTTTTAATGAAACAAGTTAAGCACTAAAGCGATTTCATTTATTAGATTAAATACAAGTCTTCCTGAGCCACATTAAATACAAATTAAACCAAAAAAAAAATCACAAAAACTTCTTAAACTTTTGATTCATCAAAATGACCTACTTTGGTCGCTATACTTGCTTCACGAATTCTCAGCATTTTTTCCACTGAAGATAGACCTGCCAAGCTCTCCTGCAAGACTTGCCAGAGGTGAGCCGCAGTAGTGGCATTTTTAGCTGTAACCTTTCAGTCAAGTTCATCCCATACCAGTTCAATGGGATTTAAGTCTGCTGATTGCGCCTTCCAAGACATCAGTTGAAGGACGTGTACTGTTCCTGTTTGCTTTAAATGTTCCGCTGCCAAATTTTATCGTTATGCTTTGCATGAGAACAAATCCTTGAACTACCAGAAATATTTCAGATGGGATCGCATGATACTGCAGTATGCTGTGATACCTGGTCTGATTCAATTTGTCCTTCACCTAGTGCAAATCCCCAACTTTGAAATTCGATAAAGCATACCCCACCATAACAGAGCCCCTCCATGGTTTACAGTCAGGGTGATAAAGGAAATCAGCACGAAATCAACATTTATTTCTATATGTATATGTGTGAGCGTATATGTACGAGTGCACATAAGTATTAATCAATATTGTGTGTGTGTGTGTGTGTGCGTGTGTGTGTGTGTGTGTACGTTTGTAATAATCTACACCTTAAGTGTGTATGTGTGTGTGTCTGCACAAGAATTAAACTACATCGTGTGTGGAAGCGTATGAATGAGTGTGAGTGTGTATGTATGCAAGTAATAATCAATGTGTGTATGTGTGTGTGTAAGCCCGTTAGTGATAATCTACATCTTGAGTGTATATGTGTGTGTATTTGTGTGTGTCTGCAGATGTAATAAACTACATCGTGTTGGAAGCGTATATGTGTGTGTGTGTGTGTATGAACACAAGTAATAATCAGTGTGTGTGTGTGTGTGTGTGTGTGTGAGTATAAGTTAGTAATGCTATTTACCCAACCCCTCCGCTCGGGCAGGATATGACACAAAGTCAATTTTTTAAGCGGAGTTTAGCAGGTTTGAATTCAGAGTTTTCCTTCTCCTAGACTAGTTGCCTTACCAAGGCTGAAGAACCTAGTAAGTATAAGTTAGTAATAATCTACGTTTTGTGTGTGTGTGTGTGTGTGTGTGTGTGTGTGTGCAGAAGTAATAAAATACATCATGTATGGAAGCATATGTGTGTGAGTGTGCACAGTTTTCACACACATTTTTTTTTAATGGCATATCAACCTTTGTAGATTATTTAATGCCAAATCTATTCTCCTAGAAGAACAGTAGTTGTACTATTTAACCCATAGCTGGGAGGATAAGGGGGTTCATACCTTTCCCAAGGGTATTTGCCCGAAAGTGAATGTAATAGTGCGACTGGAGTACGAACTCGCGTCCTACGATTCCGTAGTCCATCGCTTTTAACCATTACACCACGAGGACACCCCCGTGTGAGTGTGCATGCGTATATGTACACAATGTGTGTGTATGTGTGTGTCTGTGTGTGTGTGTGTGTGTGTGTGTGTGTGTGTGTGTGTGTGTGTGTGTGTGTGTGTGTGTGTGTGTGCTTGCAGAGAAGTCAATTCATATTGAGGAAAACTTTGAATTTCAATGAATGAATTAAATCCCCGAAATTTCGTTACGAAGCATATCTTTACTGATGTATCTAATGACATATTAAAAAAACAGTATTCGAATATCAAATTAGATATACTAAGAGTTTGATAAAAACTAGAAATAATTCTAAGTAAGCTTCAATCGATTTCCAAACGAGTCAAATCTGAATTGAAGTCATTTTATTGTGAAGTGAGACATGGACTCATGCGTGACCGTCTCAAAAAATTGCTTGATTTCCTTGGCCAAATTTTCGTTTTCGTTTTCGTTTTCGCAAATTTCGTTTTCGTTTTCGCAAATTTCGTTTTCGTTTTCGCAAATTTCGTTTTCGTTTTCGTTTTCGCAAATTTTAGGTGCAAAGCGATAAAATTAACCTTCCTAAGCAGGTATTGCTCGGTGTGATAACATTAAGACGAGACGATCAACTTATTCTCACTCACCAGGCACGTACGTCAGATGGGTCTGTCTGGAGACTGGGGGTGAGCGAATGTCATGACTTCTATTAAGAGAGAAGTAAAAAAAACTGAAACAATTAAGTTTTGCATGTACGCAACACCAGGTGAACCTGCTTTTTTGTGCTGGAAACAATTCTTGAGTCTAGGGGGATCTATAACTGGAATAAAATTTGGGGTTCGTTGGTGGATACATTCAAGGAACGGTTAAAAAAGAGATAAATAGAAAGAAAACTGTTATATATATCTATGTGTGTGTGTGTGTGTGTGTGTGTGTGTGTGTGTGTGTGTGTGTGTGTGTGTTAAAACTTACAAATATACAAATATACTATGGGTGTAGCAATACCCCTTAGGTCTCAGTCAGACTCCGTGGTAACCTCATCATGATAAGAAGTGAAGTATACAAAACATTGTTTATTGGCTCGTTGGATACGAAAGTTTTTTGTTGCCGCCTTTTCACATTGGTCGGCGAAAAGGGAGTTAAAGTAGAAAATGCACCAATTGGTTTAGATAGACAGAAAGAAAAAGTAGTGCAGGGCAAAAAGCGACGGTCTCAGGCTTAGTCTTTCTTCTCCACTGACCAACTTTCACCTACATCGGAGCCTTATATTTCGTCTGTGGTCACTCTGCTTCTTCCATCGCTCTTTCTCTGACTACCTATGCTGCCTTGAATCACTTTTTATATATATTTCTCAAATTACTCGTTAGCTTTTTCTTTTATCAAACGACATCCTTAAAACGTTTCGTGTCACGCCTTCAGAAAACGTTTATTCGCCTTGACCTTTACAAATCGACTCCCCAACTTTGAACTCGAAGTTTAGCTAAAACAAAACAATTTATAACTAAAATAATTATCGAAAATCCCTAATTATTTTACACTTAAACTTCCGTTAAAACTGTTCATAAAAACATATTGAAAAGAATCTTAAAAGCAATTAAAAAAAAAACATTTCAAGGCGTAACTCCCATTTATTGAGACATTCTCAATCATCAGATGCGTAATTTGATTCCATTCAAAACTCTAGTTAACTTCCTATTCAAGTTAATGTTTTACAAGCACCAACCCTGAGATCTCTTAATCAAAAATGTTGAAGATGCAAAAGTTGCGGCCAGGTCTTCCAAAATATAATGTCCTAAATAACCTAAGGCTAATATATCTTGATCAACGGTTTTAATGTTTTAACATGTAGAAGTAGCACCATCCCTTGAGGTTGAGCTTTGAAAAGGTTGTCTTTTAATTATATATATATATATATATATATATATATATATATATCCAATAGAAGATGAATTGCGATTGATTCTCTTTGATTAATCCTTATTAATCCACGATGCATACTCATACAGATGCACATTTACAAATATAAAAGAGGATTCTAAAAAATCTTCAGGAGTGCTCAATGTATGATAAATAATAAATTTCTTACAGAGAGAATTTCCATATAATTGAAAAAAATTAACAATCGATTTGGTTATTATAAATTTATTTCAGCTGGTACCTCTATAAAGGAAACCAGGTTCATCAGAGAGCCATCACACAATGAAAAGAGTATTTTTTTTATTTTTTATTTTTATTATGGACTCTTACTCATTCAAAAAATGTATACATTCTATGTATCCACTGGACTCTCTCACACAAAGAATATATATATATATATATATATATATATATATATATATATATATATATATATATATATATATATGCAAACAAACAGATCCGTAACAAACAAAAAAACATATTTACTCGACCAGATCAAAAAGGACCATAAAGAGAACAATCCATATTAATCACGGAAAATTATCTCCAGTGGGACAGCAACAGACATTAAACCTGGAGTCAACCAGGATCAAAACAATTTATGACTCTCGCTTTAAAACAAAGAAATTCAAGATGCAGTCTACAAATCAATATTCTGATTTGGAACTGAATGTCCAAAATGCGTGAAGCGCTGGAACACACATATGGAATAAAAAAAGAAATAATGATCTTAAATATTAAATTTGAAATCTTTTGCAGACATTAGTGATTATCTTATTTAAGAGAACTTTTTTTCATGGCTGGCATCATGTTTAACAAATTAACTCATTGGTTTGGGATTTTGTCTGCTATCTAGACTTGTTTTAACCCCCGTTTATATATATATATATATATATATATATATATATATATATATATATATATATATGTAGATTAACAAACAGGGAAAAGATAATATAATAATGTGTTCAAATCCTGGACGAGACTGGTTGCATTTCACATAGCACTAATACCCTTGGGAAAGGTATGAATCCAATTATTATCCTCCAGCTATGGGTAAATAGTAGGGCAGACTGGGTTCTTCAGCTTTGGTGAGGCAACTATTCTAGGAGAAGGACAACTCTGAATTCAAAACTGTTAAACTCACTTAAGAATTGACCTTGTGTCATATCCTGTCCTAGCGGTGGGGTGGTAAATAGGATAATATAATAATGTGTGTGTACGTGTAAGAGAGTGAGAGAAGGAGGGGGAGAGGGAGAGGGAGAGATTCCTGCAAACATATCAAACAGAAGATCTGAATGCAGTTGTATTGACAAGCTTGTCTATGCATGCAAAGACACATGCCACTTTATCTGTTCCGTTTTACCGGTGACGCATGCGCTCAGCAGATGCCAAAGGCGGAAGACATCTTGAATAAAACACGTCAGCAAGTGAACAAATGAGATGAGTTTTATTGAGTCGCTTAAAACGCACTCACACAAGAAAAAAAGAAAGAAAGAAAGAAAGAATGCGTTGTCATGAAAAGAAAAGACGGAAGGAGACAATCATTTAATTAAAGAAAAAAATATTAAAGGAAAAACTAGCACAAAATTCCGAAAATAAGTGAAGTGAATATGTATGGGTAGTAATGCGCATCTATCTATCTATCTATCTATCTGTCTGTCTGTGTTCTTCTTGAATTCTGTTTATATATATAATATATTATATATATATATATAATATATATTAAGTCTTGCTTAAAGTTAGGTGGGTTTCGATCCCAGCTTTAAGCGTCGTATGTGTCTGGCCACCCTAAAGAGTTATGATACAACGAAGCAGTCGTCTGCGGACGACGATAGATAGATAGATAGATAGATTGATAGATAGATAGATAGATAGATAGATATTTGCATGGGCTCGTGTTTTCTCGAACACAAAATCTTTAATTAATCCTACAAACTTAGGCGACAAAAACAGAGTTTGACCTTCCACAAATAAAAAATTCGTTGAAAATATAAGGCTCAGTTATTTGAAGAAATAAACAGTACATTTTATTTATAAGGCTATTTGAATATTCATTTTTGGTTTTCTTTGAAAGACCTGTTTTCCACTGATAACTGAGAACAATATTCAAAACGACACTAACGCCGATTTTCAAGGCAAATGGGTCCTAACCTTTTTAGAATTGCTGTTCTTTTGGAGGTCTGGTGGTTTGGTTGGTTAGTTGGTTGGTTGTATTTTATCCTTTGCTATTTTATTTTATACTGATGATTTTTTCTTTTCTGTTCTTTTAAAATACAGGGTTTCAAGTAACAATTCATTTTTAATAATAATAATATGCACAACCCAGCATCTGTCCGAGATGATGACATACATAAACTCCTATAGCGCTTTGACATACAAACAGATCACCTAATCTCGGCCAGAAGACTACACTTTATAGTAATTAACAAAAAAGGGAACTTGCTAAATTGTCGATTTTGCTGTCCCGGCTGACCCCAGAATAAAACTGAAAGAAAGTGAAAAGAAAGATGAGTACCTCAGCCTTGCTAGGGAGTTGAAAAAACTATGGAACATGAGGGTGACGATTATACCAATCGTGTTTGGTGCTTTCGGTACAGTAATTAAGGGACTATTAAAGGGCCTGGAGGACTTGGAAGTTGGAGGACGAGTGGAGACCATCCAAACTACAGCATTGTTGAGAACGACCAGAATACTGAGAAGAGTCTTGGAGACTTGAGGGGACTAGCTGTCGCTCAAACTCCAGTGAAAAACCATCAGCTAACGCTGATGTGAAAAAATCTAAAGGGGTAAATAATATATAGATTATGTAGTATCAGAAACGAAACGATGAATGACATGATAAACGAATTGAGTAAATCAACGCAAAAAAAGGATATAAGACCAGACATTACTGGGTGGAGAAAAGGATCAACTGGAAATTGTGCAAGAAGTTTAAATTTGAACATACGAATGAATTATATATGAATAACCCAGAATCTGTCCTAGAAAATGAGACGCACAAATTTTTAAGGATTTTAAGATACAAACGGGTCATCTGATCTCGGCCAGACGACTAGACCCAGTGATTATCAACAACAACCATAAAAAAGAACATACTGAATAGTTGACTTTGTCTTTTCAGCTGACCAAAGAGTAAAACTGAAAGAAAGCTAAATGAGAGATAATTACTTAGACCTTGCTAAAGAACTGAAAAATCTGTGGAATATGATAGTGATGGTGATACTAATTGTAACTGACGTAACCGAAACGATCACCAGGATTGGTAAAGAGACTGACAGACTTGGAAATGAGAGGACGAATGGATACCATCCACACAACAGCATTGTTGAGATCAACCAGAATACTGAAAACTGTCATTGAGATTTGTAAAGATATGCTGTTGCTAAAAACCAGTGAAAACTCAATAAGAAAATAAAATTTCATCATACAAAATGTTACGGTACCTAACCTGCAGCCGGTAATGAAGTCTTTTGTGACTATTAATACCAGGCTCTGTACTTATTTCCGGCGAACACTTGACAATATGACTGACTTCTAAGACTTAGTACATATATTGTATTATACTTTGTTAATATACTTTGTTCCACGCAAACGAGAGTTGTGTAATTCTTCCGGACCCTTTACTGGTCTACAACACAAAATGAAGCGCATAAAAGTGTTAGGAAGTTTAAAACGCTAAGTGATCACCAAAGTTATGCCAGAAGATCATACCTTGCTTTGACCAACAACAGTAAAAAAAAAAAGAATATGTCGTCTACTGAATTTTACTGTGCCAGCAGAACGTAGAATGCAAGTGAAAGTGAAAGCGAAAATAAAAGAAGGATCACCAAGAACCTAAAAAAGAGGATCGATGAACAAAAGATTAGAGGCAAAATTGTAACTAACCAGACCTTAACATTTCAAAAATCGGCTTGGATACTTAGAAGCTTTCTAGAGCCACAAGGAAATTTGCTATCACTCAGAGAGCAGAAAAAAGCCACCATCGACTCTTCCTCTGATTTCCAATTACTCTAGTCCTTTTAACAACCATTTATGGACTGCACCAAGCGTACCCACGATTACTGTCACGGTTACTCTCATTTTCCATAGATCTTTTTAAAACTTTGACGCACGTTTCAAATATATGCCGATTTTTTCGTTTTCTTTTACTTTCAGTCTGTGGTCAATGGGTACGGGAAAATCAACCCAATGACAAGATTTTTCTGCTTGTTAATTTTTACTAGTTCTAGTGTCCTGGTCGAGATTAGCTGATCTATTTGTATTTCTGTTTCTTAATTATTACTAGATCTGGTGTCCTGGCCGAGATTGGCAAATATAATTATATTTCTGCGCGTTAATTATTACGAGGTGTAGTTTCCTAGCCGAGATTGTCTGTTCTATATGTATTTCTGCTTGTTAATTATTACTAGTGTAAAACAATACCCACAAACGCCGGGTTTTGTTGGCCTGGCCGTTCGTCTAGTAATGTGGACCCCGTTGTTATTTCTCACAACCAACCGTGTGGGAATTTCACTGGTTGTACAAAAAATTAAAAAAAAAGAACAAACAATAAACAGCGGGTGGAAGAAAGAATCAGACAAACACGGATTTAGAATTGGAAATGCAGGAAAGGGAAATGGGCACTTTTTAGCATTCTGCGCGTGTTCATATGGCTATCGCAATAACTCAGTGAAAATTCTACTCAGCCAGCCAAAACTGCTGACTCATCTGGCCATCGTCTTCATTGCTCTTTGTCTTCGTTCTTGACTGTCAGGCTCCATGTCCCAAGCTCTGAATGTCTGACCCTCAGCTTCGGAGTCTCACTCCTGACTGTCCCTCTGCTCCGGACTGACTGACGTCCTTCTTCCTTCTCTTCCAGGTTTTCGTGGGGATAGCTTTCTGTGTGGTCTTCGCACCAAAATAGTCACGGAAACGTTTTCTCGACACTCCGGTGCCGTTTCAAAGATGCCGAAGATAACATCCCCTCTTTGCCCATCCATGCACGAACACATAGAAAGACCCACTTATATTCATCCATATATATATACGTACACACATTTACTCCATACAGTTACAATACAGACAGCAACGTGTTGGGATAGCGTGTTCCTCCACTTCTCAAAATCAATCATGGAGAGGGCTTTTAATCACTCCCAACCATCTCTCAAGATGCCTTCTACGTCTCTCCTTGCATTTCAGGAGCATTATCGTCTCTACAGTTAACAAAATGCAACATCAGGACTTAGCACCTTCAGGGGCATCAACATGTCTGACCCTCATCATCTTGTCTCCTCAGTTCATCTCAGAGGACTTTTAGACACCTTTTGTTATTTATCCCTATTTCAACCTGGAAGGACTTTGAACAACCCTCCCTTATTTTGATCCCTTTCCAAACAAATAATCAATCCAAAAGGACTTTAAACCACCTTCCATATTTCGTATAACAACCAAACCAACTCCGACCAACTCATTGCAATTGTGAGCATTAGAAATCTCAGCTGTTGTTTATGTGTTGCATCAGGAGATAACATCTTAGCGGGGTTCTCGGCATATGTGGCCCTTGGTCCTTCATCCCAACCTGACAACAGTTAATCCCAGGAACACTTTACGCCTATCTCCAGCATCTTGCTGTCGGTCTCCATGGATTTTTAAAAGAATACTATGTATATATTTATCAAAAACAATAGACACCGTTTCCCAGATCGGCCCAACACAGCCAACCGGGGGAAGGGGAACCGATTACAGACCAAGTTCCCAACCCGACGTTGAATGTTTCTTCAAGCATATACATTTCTTTCTACTTTAACATCATCTCACAGGCTTCCGGCCTTCCAACACATCAATTGCATAATTTGCTAACCCCACGATGCCGAAGATCGAAGCGGGGATTGGGGGCTGCGGTGCAACAACCCACCAGGGGATATAATGAGACACATGAAGAGAACAGTACCAGTTGTAATTATGTTTTTTTTAATGAAAGAAAATACAAAAAGACAATAACAAAACAAAGGAAATGGCAAGGCAATTACAATTCCAAAAGTCAAATCAGATATAAAAAAAAAAGTAAAACAAGGAATTTAAAAAATAATCGAAGCATTAAATAAAAGAACAGTCAAAATGAAAAAAAAACAGTGAAATAACAACAAAAAAAATAATTTCAAGGAAATCCTCTCACATCATCTCTGTCTCATCCCCCTCCTTCTGCCTTTTACTCTACTGACTCCTTGCTTCTCTCTCTCTCTCTCTCTCTCTCTCTCTCTCTCTCTTTCCTTCACCCTTCCTGTTCACTTGGCTCTCTATTTCCTTGGCCCTTTTCTGTTGCCTTTCTTCTACTGACCCTCGTTTCGTTCTCTCTCTCTTGCTCTCTCCTGTTCACTTGGCTCTCTGCCTCCTTGGCCCCTTTCTGTTGTCTTTTGTCTACCGACCCTTGATTCTCTCTTTATTTTTCTCTCTCCCACTGTTCACTTTGCTTTCTGGTTGACTGACCGGCACTTTCTCTTGTTCGTTATCCATAGAATTTTAACAGATTATTATTATTGTTTCTCACCTAAAAACTCTAAAAGTATTTTTGCCTTTCTTCTTTTCTGGGGTTGAATACTACCAGGAATAAAGAGAAAGAAAAAAAACAAGCCATATAGGAACATGAGTTACTATCGCTGGGTGGGGGTGTTGGCAGGGGTCTACAGCCAGGTGCCCACAGTGATACTATCTATCTATCCATCTATCTATCTATCCAGGCCTCTGATTTAAATAACTGGTATAAAAAAAAACGTTTTTCTTTAAATTCCACAATGGTTGGGAAATGTTTAAAAGCCTTTCTTTTTTATTTCTTAAATTTAATAGCTCTGTTCTTAAAAAGAACACTAGGAATTATCAAACCACTTATATTTATATATGTATATTTTCCAATCTTAATGCATCCACCTTAGTCGACTTTAAATTGAAAATTGTAGTTTTAGATTATTACTGGAATGTGAATTATTATTAGTATTATTACTACCATATCATTATATATATATATATATATATATATATATATATATATATATATATATATATATTGTTATTTAACTTAAAAAATCTAAATAGGGAGATGGTATGCCTTCTCCCTCTTTTTCGTTTATAATTTGTTTATTTTAAACTTCATTACTGGGAGATAGGTATAGATCTAGAGTGACAAATATTCCTTACCTTAGCAATCTCTCTCTCTCTCTCTCTGTCTCTGTCTCTCTCTCTCTGTCTGTCTGTCTGTCTCTCTCTTTTCTTTTATCATTTGTTCTTTCTGTTTTTCATTTTCTTTTTTTCTTTTCATTTTTTCATTTTTTTTAAATTTTCTTTCTGTTTTTATTCATTCTCTTTTTCGTTTTGGGTTGTTTGTTTTTTGTTGTTTTTTTTTTTGGTGGGGGAGTCTCCAATGCACACCCTGCATCTATATCTCTACGTGTTTTAACTTTGACCATTTGGTCTGAAACAAACACCACTATCAATATTTTTTCTTTTAATTTACCTTACTTTCATTCACTTTTATAAATCTAACTTTCTTTTTATACCTAACTTCTTTTCTTTTCATTTATCTATTGTAAACATTCTGCATTTCTCCGTCTTTTCTCTTTCATCATTCTCTTTTTTTCTCTTCCCATTTTTCCTCGCCCTATCCCTGATTTCTCTACATCTCCAACACCACTCAACCCACTCTTTGCTTGGCGTCTCTTTCTTCTTCTCATTTCGAACCATTACATATATTTTTATCCTCGTCATTCCGTTATCAATATCCACTTTATACGCGTCGCCTTTATTAATTTGATTCTTATCTTTATCATCGCCAATTTTTACTCATCCAAATTTAAAATCAACCCGTTCCTTCTCGCTTTCCTCAATCGACACAAAGGAAAGGTTTTCGAAGCGAAAAAGACAGAAAAATCAAAAAGAAAAACGTTACGGAAAAGAATTAAGATTGAGGTCCTTTCCATTATTTTTTTTAATCGGTGACTTCTCTAGAAAAAAAAAGTATCATAAAACTTCTCAGAAGAGACAATGAGAAAAAATTCCTTAAAAACCTTTTGATTACTAAAGGCAAAATAAATGTTGGAAGGAAGAGGAAAGTAAATTATTCCCTTCCTTCCTAAAAAAAACCATGCCAGCCGCCATTGGAGAGGGTGACAACTAACTAATACACACAGAAATGAAATAAATTGCTTATTCTGTCAACAAAGATTTTTTCTTTCAGATTTTAAAATTCTTTACAAATTAATTTTTGTGACCGGGTGTAGAGAATGGGGCTGGGTGACAGAGAGTAATTCCCTTTTTTCTTTTTCTTTTCTTTTTTTTTTTTTTTTTTTGTCGACACCAAAAAAAATCTCTCTTCATGCGTGAGGGATTTTTTTTTGTTTTATATGTCTGTCCACACATTCATTTTGTTCGTTTTTACCTTCTTCTGTTCACACAATTGAAGGTCTTTTCTGTCAGTCTGTCCTTTGTTCCTTCCTTTTCCATTCCTGTACTCCTCTTTCCAGTCTTTTTTTTTCTTCTTTTTTTCACACACACGTGTTATATCAACATTTTCCCTTGTTTGCCCATGAGGTGCGATGTTCTTTCTTCTCGTCCACAGAATGAAAATCTTGAGATGCGGTGATTTCTCTTTTTCATTCGACTGATTTCTTTCAGGGTGGATCCCTGGTCACAGGCACCATTATAAAACAATACCACAAACGCCAGTTTTGTTTTTTGCTTTATTTTTTTGGCTTGACTGTTCATCTAGTGTGGACTCCATTGTTATTTCTCACAACCGGCCGTGTGGCCATTTTACAGGTGGTACAAAAAATCTGTAAAAAATAACAAACAAACAATAAACAGCGGATGGAAGGAAGAAACAGATTTGGAACTGCAAACGCAGGAAAAAAGAAATGGGCACGTTTTAGCATTCTATGTATGTTCATATGGCTATCGCGGTAACTCAGAGAAAATCCTACACAGCCAGCAAAAAATGCTGACTCATCTGGCCATCGTCTTCTTTGCTGTGTGTCTCCGTTCTTGACTGGCCGGCCCCACGTCCCAATGCTCTGAATGTCTGACCCTTCGCATCGGAGTCTCATTCCTAAATGATTGACCCTCTGCTCCGGATAGCCTGATATTCTTCGTCTTTCTCTTCCGGTCTCACAACTTTTCATGGACACAGATTTCCGTGTGGTCTTCGCGCAAATATAGACAAAGAAAGATTTTCTGGACACTCTGGCGCCGCTTAAAAAAATGCCGGAGAAAAGACCACCTCTTTGCTCACATTTCTGCAAACACACAGAGAGACCCACACATATTCATCCATATATATATATATATATATATATATATATATATATACATTAATTCTCATTATCGTGTCATAACGAGGTCTGGTGTCCTGGCCGAGATTGGCCCATAATATTTACCCAACCCCTCCGCTCGGCCAGGATATAACACAAGGACACTTTTAAGCGGAGTTTAACAGGTTTGAATTCAGAGTTTTCCTTCTCCTAGACTAGTTGCCTCACCAAGTTTGAAGAACCTAGTCTGTCTTACTATTTACCCATAGCTGGAGGGAGAATAATTGGATTCATACCTTTTCCAAAGGTATTAGTGCTATGTGAAATGCAATTACCCTGGTCCAGGATTTGAACTCGTTTCGCCGTGTCCATTTCCTACGACGATAACCATTACACCACGATAACCATTGCACCTCCTAGATTGGCCCATCTATTTGTATTTCTGCTCGTTAATTATTACAAGATCTGGTTTCCTGGCTGAGATTTGCTGATCTATTTGTATTTCTGCTCGTTAATTATTACGAGGTCTGGTGTCCTGGCCGAGATTGACTGATCTATTTACATTTGCCTAGTCTTATACTCTTTCTTTGCTAATTTGTTCCATTCTCTTATCATGCGATTGATCAATTCGTCTCTTTCACTAACCCATATCTGTTGTTTTGTTGCGTCTTATCTATTCTCGCTTTCATATGGTTTATCCTTATGGCGTTGTTTTGTGCTGCTATTTGAAGAGATTCAGTTTCTTACTTAAGATTTCCTTTTCTCAGCCACGTCCATGTTTCTCGTGTAAGATGTCACTTGTTGCTTAAAACGTCGATAGAGTTGTTTTTTCTTCCCACCTTTGTTTTTCGGTCCTCGTGTCGTTAGTATTGTTTCTGGTGGCTACAATCAGTCTTCCCCTACATTTTTCTATGTAGTCTTCGAATCGTTGTATCGATGTGTCTACGCTGTCTTCAATGCTGGCAAGTCTTCTTCCTCCCTCTCTTCTTGACATAAATAGTCTGTCAACGTCATCTCTGGGATGCAATGCCTTATGCATGGTCATTAGGTTTTTTTGGTCTCTGATCCATTTGTTTAAGTTCTTCTCTGGTCCACTTCAAGAATGGTACCGAGTATCTTCCGGGGGAGACAGCCCAGGTATTTATCCCTTTGACGAGATTCCTGCAATTGATTTTTGTCTCGAGTAATTTTCTCACTCTTCTAAGATACTCCTTTTTATTCTTTTTTCTTTCATTTCCTGTTGTTTGATGGTGTCAGCTTCCAATATCCCCAAGTATTTGTAGTTTACTTTTCTCCGAGTGTTCTGATTACTTGATTTGGTAGTTCGACATATGTCATATGTCGTTTGCCACTTTTCATTACTAGTATGGCGCATTTTTCAAAGTCCAATTCCATTCCTATATCTTGACTGTATATTCTCACAGTTTGTATTAGGGTTTCCAATTCCTTTTCGTTTTTGGCAAAAAGTTTGCTGTCGTCCATGTACATCAAGTGGTTGATCTCTTCTTGCGATTTACAGTGTTTGTATCAGGCTGTGTATTTCCTAAGGGTGTGGTTGCGAGGCATCATGTTGATCACAAATTGTAATAGTGATAGTGCATCTCCCTGGAATATGCTAAGCTTTGTCCTCCTGCTGTCAGTTAAACTCTCCAGGTTTGCATGGTCTTCTCGATAAACTGTACGATTTGGTCGGGTATTTTATACATTTTAAGACCGTGCCGTATCCAGCATTGGGAGACCATATCATAAGCTTTTTCGTAGTCGATGCAGGCCATAGCTAGATTTTTCCGTCTCGTTTTATATTCGTTGAAGATGTGTTGATCTACATATAGTAGTTCCTCTGTGCATTTGGTTCACTTGCGGTATCCTTTCTGTTCGTCAGGGAAGATTCCGCGGCTTATCAATAAATAGTAGATCTTCTCCCTAATTTGTACCGTTAGTATTTTCCACATCATCGGTAGGCACGTTATGGGTCTATAGTTGGTCAAGGCAGTTCCTTTAAGGGGTCTTTTTGGATTATAGTGGTCATCCATTCGGGTATCTCAGCTTTCTTTATGCATTTATTCATTTCCGTTTGTAAGTCTGTCTTGTATGGAGGTGAATTTCTTGAACTAAAATTCGTGTATGCCATCTAGACCAGGGGTTTTCCAGTTTGCTGTCTTTTTAAGTGTTGTCTTGAGCCCGTAGAGATGTATGTTTACCTGAGGGCCTTCTTCAAGCATCTGCAACTCTATTTCTATGTTGTTTATCCATTTGGCTTTTTTGTTACGATCTTTCCGTTCCCATATTTTGCTCCAAAATCTTCTTGCCTCTTTCGCATCAGATTGTTGATTTGGCTTCGGCGATTCTCCCCCTTATTGTTTATATAATTTTTTTCGTTGTTTTGGAATGTCCTGTTTATATTGTTTGGTCTTGTCTAGGTTTCTTTTTAGTCTTGATTCCTTCGCTAGTATTCTTTGGTTGGTCTTCTTAAAGCTTTTTTTTTTGAGTTCTAATTGCCGTGCTTTTTCAATTTCGTCCAAAATTTTCTTAATGTTCCGTTTTAGAATTCTTGCTTGTTGTCGTAGTCTGCGATTCAAGCCTGAGTTCGCACCCGGGTTTTGACTTTCTGCGAGTGGTCATCAAGGGATCCCCGATTTTTTCATTGACAAATTTTGCTCCAATGTATATTAAATCCTTTAATTCCGTGAACCCGTTTGTCGTGATATTTGTCAATAAGTCGTTCGGACTTGACAGTCCACCAGACTTGGTTCCTGAGATTAGGCAATGTGGTTTTCTTTTCAGACATAATTCTTCAAATGGTATCTATATATGTTTTTTTCATCTTTGGTCAGTGTTTACGTTTGTGTGTTTGCGGTGCATGAGTCAATGTTTGGTTAGAGGTTTCTGGCTTTTCTGTATTTATTGCCTCAGATACTGTGGTAGGAATGTGTTGATGCGTTTGCCTATATATTTCTTAGTAGATTTCTAGTATTTCAAAGTCAGAAAAAACAGCAATTCTTTGTTTTTATCATAACCTGCTTAGCAACCCTTTCGGTTGTTGCCTTAAATCTGCTGAATTTTATCCAGATTTCTATCATTCTTTTTCTTTACCTTCTTTTGCTGGGTTGCTTCTAAAATAAAAGTATAATGCTTGTTTATCTTCCCTTGTTCATTTTCTACGCTGTGGTCTCTGGTGTAAGTAATAGATTTATTCATCGTTTAAAAGAAGAATTATTTGAGTACATGGAAAAAGAACAGCCAACATACGCAGGATGCCCATCACGTCCACCACGTTGGCTATCAAGGGAGCACCTGCCGATCATGAAACCCAAATCTGTCGTCTGGGCCCCATGATGATTAAGGTTCGATTTGTCATTTTTCATGGGTAGTATATTGTGGCTATACCAGACACAGAGGTTGTTTTTTATCTGCACACCCGACACAGGTGTGACCGAGAACAGTTACGTCGACTGTTCAGGAAAAGCGAGTCAGAAAAAAATTTTAATGGATACGTTCTTAAATTGTAACTTATTAAAGTCCGTTAATCTGCTATTTTTATACCTTAACTCGCAAAATAACTACCTGAGCTAATTTCAGGTGTTCCTGTATCACCTTTTTGGTTTTATATTTGCTACTCTATTTTGTGACTTTATTTCCACTAAGGCTGGTCCTTTCACTGTAAAGAGTAGGCTCTTTATGTCTTTCCGGTTTCATTGAGGACGGTCATTGTTCTTAATTAACACTTTCAAAATTTATCAGGGACATATATTTTCATCAATCGAGAGAAATCAAACGTAAGCCGTATAGAATTTAGCGTGGAAAATTAAAACAATCCTATTTCGTGATTTCGAAATAGTTTAGCTGAAAATAATTCTGGATAATAAAATGTCTTCATTTAAATTACAATTAGTCACCAAAAGATTTCACGAGCAACGAAATCAAACAGGATTTTTTTAAAATTAAAGACAAATTTTACTTCCCTGACTTTCTTCTCTTCGAAAAAACGCACAGCGAAGATTCGTTTTTCTTTCCAGAGCAGTTCGATCCCTATTCCTGCCTTTTTAAAATACATATTATAAGAAATAGAGGTCACGTGACATTCTGATTCTAAAGTCATTCCCATCCTTTTTTTCACCATCCTGCCTACATTCTTCCCCCACCCACCGCTTCCGAAAAAGTCACACGTAAGCCATATACAATTTAGCTCTGAAAATATTATTATTATTATTATTATTATTATTATTCCCTGGGGAGTTTTTTCACATCAGCGTTAGCTGATTGTCTTTCACTGAAGTTTGAGTGACAACAAGTCTCCTCAGGTCTCCAGGAGTCTTCTCGGTATTCTAGCCATTCTCAATTATGTTGTAGTTTGGACGGTCTCCACTTGTCCTCTTATTTCTATTTCCTCAAGCCCTTTTAAAAATCCTTCGGTGACAGTACCAAGAGCATCGATTACAATTGGTATAAACGTCACTTTCATGTTCCACACTTTTTTTCAATTCCCTAACAAGGTCTATTATTATTGTTATCATTATTATACGTTCTGCAATTTTTACACCGGCATTAGCTGACCGTTTTTCACTGGAGTCTGAGTGACAGCAAATCTCCTTTGTACTGTAATCTGGATTGTCTCGATTCGTCCTCTGATTTCCAGATTGTTTTGTTAAAATCATATAATTATATAGAAATAATAAATATTTGGCGGGACAACTTCGGTTTGGTTTGGTTTTATGGCACATTAAACATTACATGCTTTTTTTTAATGCTAAACCCTTTTTATGCATTTGAATGTAATGTTTCTAAACACATTTTGTAAATAACATTTTCAAACGAGTTGCAGCTCATTTTTTACAGTTAAATCGTTTCATTAATCTCTTTCAAATACAAATAATTAAGTTTACTATTAATCATTTTCTTGCTCACAGTTTAATATTTTCAAGTATTGCTATTAAACACTAACAATTCAATTGAACATCAGTCATTTATTTACACATAGTTAAATATAAAAACTCTTCTATCTTAAACAATTCTATTCAGCATAAGTATAAAGTTTAAATGTCAAAAAGTTTTATTTGACCCATAGCTAGTACCCTATCAGTTGTTACCTTTCCTGGTCAGAGTAGAACTGGGAACGATGGTCCCGAACAAGCTTCTCCGTATTCCCCAAGAGTCTTACCATCGGATTGTTTTGTGTCATATCTAGGACACTCGTTGGGGAGTCTTACTCCTCGGCAAAGATGCAGTCGGTGTATTCTACAGCCCCAGCCGATTGGGCTAATGTCATATCCAGAACACTAGTTCGGGAGTTTTACCCCTCTGCAAAGATGCAATCGGTGTATTCAACAAGCCCAGCAGACTGGGCTGACATCGTTTAGTGTCAAATCAGGACCCCATCCGAAGAGATGCGAAGCAGTTGGTGTATTCAACTGTGCCAGCTGACTGCGACTAGTTTCGATATGTTGAAACCATGGAGGAGCATGCAAATTATCTGTTTTGAGGCGATCATTTTTTAACAAATACTTATTAATTGCATGAAACTTTACAATTGCTTGCAAATTGACTTGCTGCAGCATTAAAATACCAGCAAGGGTCGACAAACCGTAAAATCTAACGAACAACCGACATTGTTTAAAATAATATCAGAAAATAGCATGTAAAACACCTTCTTGTGTGAAAGGCACTCATTCCTGGTTTTGCAAACCACCTGGTCCCAGAGGGCCTTCTAATGGGTGGTTATCTCCTAGGGTAAAACCTGCTTAACAGGGCAGTGTTTGTCACTGGGGGCCTTAGGCGCCCGAAAATTGGGGAATAACGACATGATCAAGCATTTTTTGTGACCGTCAAGTCTCGAATCGTGCCTGGCCTGTCAGAACCAATAAAAAGATTATATGCCAAATATGACTTAGTGGAAGATTGCATAAATATAAAATACCTCATAATTTTTGTCGCTGTTTACACCATGACTCTCGTCTCCCCAATGGGGGTCGTACGGACCACGTTGGGAAACACTTGCTTCGAAACAGGCTCCACAATGTATCTTATACCAGCTCAATGGACCCTGTGCCGAACTAAGCAAACTTTTTTTTAATTGAAAGAAAATAGCTCTTCTTTCTCTGTGTTAGTGGGTGAGTAGAATTAACTTGAACAGAGAATGGAAGCATTTCGAAATGTAGTCACGATTTATATCATAGGATTCCGGAAAATAGTTGAGAAAAGGAAGCTGTTGTGCAGTTAATCAGCGTGAACACCTTAACAGCAAAAGAGTTAGGTAAAAGTATCAATGTAATAGATAGATAGATAGATAGATAGATTGATAGATTTGTGGATTTTGCTTTTTATTCATAAGACACGATGTCCCGAAGAACAAGAAACGAGTCGGAAACGTAGTTAGACAATTGTAGTTTTCGATGTTAAGTTTGTGTTTCTCGTTAAAAAATTTGCGGTGGTCGGGGGTAAAGAAATTGGACATCAGCCGTACAATAATCGTGATGTCAGGTACTATTTTTTTCTTTATCCTTGATTTTATTTTATTTTTACAATATTCTAACTGAATTCTTCTTGATGAATTCTGATCTGAATCGGAAACTTTTTCTCCACTGCCCTCTGTCTGTCTGTCTGTCTGTCTGTCTCTCATAAATGTGTTACCATTAGAAAGTTTTACTGTAGTATGATTTACTCAAGGAAATCGTTTCACTTGTTCGTGATATTTTTTCTGACAGGAAAAAATACAACATAAGCAAGGTTTAAAATCTAAACATTTCCTTGCTTTTAGATCATACTCTACGTAAAGAGAAGATTAAATTGTTGACTCTTAAAAAAAGACGTGGATTTCATTGATAAAGATTGATTAAAAATACCAAATTTCAATTATTCGTGATGAATAAGCAATTGTACTAGGCTTGTGTTATCATTTTAAACCAATTTCATTATAATCATAAATATTTTGGCACTATTTTATCTGTAATCATAAAATTTTGCAATATCTTTTCTTTTGATTTTCCATATATTTCTTTTGTAAAATCCCACGTTTCATGATAAAATCATTTGCAATCCTTTTTTTGCGGTGGAAACATTAACGTTAAATAATTTCATAGAAATTATGATCGTGTTAGTATTAAGTGGGTGTCTTCGTGGTGTAATGGTTACATCGATGGACTGCGGAATGTTAGTACGCGAGTTCGTACTCCAGTCGCGCTATTCGTTCACTTTCGGGCAAATACCTTTGGGAAAGGTATGAACAACCTTATCCTCCCAGATATGGTTTAAATAGTACCACTATTGTTCTTCTAGGAGAACGGCTTTGGCATTAAATATCCTAAAAAGAGTTGATATGCCATTAAACAAAGACACCAAACCTTTGTATTAATTTTAACCAGTTATAATATCTTTCCTTCGGAATTTTTATTCATTTCTATGATTAGGATAATAACCCAATTCTGACTGTGATTTTTGTATTAATTCCTAATCACTGATAATCCCTTTCTACAGTCCAGTCGGTTAGGGATATAGAATGCACCGAACGAATCTCTGTAGAGAGGTAAGACGCTCCAAGAGTGTCCTGAATATGACACAAAAAATCTGATGGTGAAGCTCCAATAATACTGGAGCAATGGGGAAAGCGAAATACCCCCTCATTGCCATCACTCCCATGTCCACTTTGCTCCGGAGTGGTAGCACATAATAGATCATATCTATGGGTTAAATGGAACTGTTCGACATTTAAACAGCTCACAAACAAATTATTTATACCTAATTGAATAGTTTGAAATAGAACTGTTTGATCATTTAACTGTATTTAAACAGATGATTGATGTTTAATTGAATTGTTAGTGATACATAGCAATACTTGGAACCATTTAACGTTGTTGACTAAAGTTTAAAATCATATTGTTGGGTATCACCCACCTTTTTCCACACAATGAACTAGTCCATCTGCCATATATAGCAGTAGCTACTAATACCAGGTAGACTAGAAGGTGAAGGCCTTGTGCCTTCTGTATATTTCATACAGAAATAAAGAAGACTAGAAGGTGAAGAGCAGTTTCTTATAAGAATAGTATTAGAGCGTTGGAGACTGGAGATCGCACTAGATCACCTTACTTGCTACCGTTAAAACGGAAGCCAATACTATCGTTGGACTATATCTTTATTCTGTATTCACTAATCCTACTAATAGTCTCTCTATTGTATATACTTTTTCCTGAGAATATATCTCTATTTCCTCTCATATCGTAGTTTGTCCTTTATTCAATATTACAAGCGTTCACTAACCAGAACGCAACACATATATATCTAATGTATAAAGGGGATTTGGCATGAAATATCCAACAATGGTTGATATTCCATAAAACCTAACCAAAACAAAAAATCCCTTTCTACTTGAGTGTTGATGCATTTCTACAAGACTACAATGAATTTCTACACTAATCTACATTTCTTTTCTATATTTAATCATGAAAATTATATCATATATATATATATATATATATATATATATATATATGTGTGTGTGTGTGTGTGTGTGAGAGAGAGAGAAAGAGAGAGAGACTGTTTTTACGTTACATTATATCAAAAGTCAATCAAAATGGGCCATTGGAATTTGCAAAATCATTGCACAAATTTCAAGTGTTCAACGGCAGGATATTTTGCCCCAATATCTACCATCATTTAATAATATTACTAAAATAAATTAAACCACTTTAAATCAATTTTTAATTTTACAAAATAATTAGATTTTTTTCGATTTGGAAGAGTATTGACTATCAGGTGAGGTCAACTATGTCTAAAACCATGAAGGTCAAGGTTGTGTTCCAAACCATAGAGGTGATTCTGGCGAGTAGCTCTCTGAGAGTATCTTACAGTCCTATGTGGTTCGTCACCTTCACCTTCACGACCTTGGTAAAAGCATCTGGCACTGCCGAATTTTTCCTCAAGATGCCGGAATATTGCAAAATGTTCTGCTTATATATCACGTTAGTAGAGTAGTGCAAAACATTTGACTCAGAGTGGATATATATATATATATATAATTTCAAGAAAAAGACAATATTCGGTGAAATAAGGATAATGAATGGAAATAAACTTACTATCCTAATGTGAATGAATTTTGTTTTTTCTTGAAATAATATTTGCTCTGTGAATTTATTTACATTGATCTCTTTACCAGGAATATTTAAATATTCGAAATTTGGATAATTTGATTGTCCTGACGGAATTGTTCCCTTCTCTGGATTTACTGGATTGAAGAATACTATATATATATATATATATATATATATATATATATTGAAGAGTGTATATTTAGACAGCAAGTTATTATTCATGCAATTTTTTGTTAAAGACGATGGAAACGTTCCAACCGAACGTTTTAAAATAAAAGGCTGAAAACGTTCCGACTGACAACTTAAAAAACGCTATAGATAATTAAAATAGTAAAAACTCAACAGTCAACTCAAAACTACACTACCCCAGATGGCGACCAAAAATATGGTCGAAAATTCTTGGGAAGAAGATATGAGACAATTCCTTTATCAGCTAGGTCCCGACACTACAAAAATA
This sequence comes from Sepioteuthis lessoniana, assembly GCA_963585895.1. Taxonomy (NCBI): domain Eukaryota; kingdom Metazoa; phylum Mollusca; class Cephalopoda; order Myopsida; family Loliginidae; genus Sepioteuthis; species Sepioteuthis lessoniana. Next base: position 89,104,388 of record OY757914.1, on the reverse strand, counting down.
ACGAGGAGTCTTGAAAGTAAACACACTCCAGGAATGAGGAAAAACAACCCCTATATAAACCAACTTGACCAACCAAAGGTCATTTATACTGAAAACAAAAGTGAGTTCAAGTTTCACTGAGTACCCCATTAAAAAGGCCTTGTGCCACATATGTTCTCTGACGAAAGCAACAAGTTGGAAACATACATATATATAACACGTACGTAAGAACAAAATAAATAAATAGATTCAAAAAAATACAAATCTCTTCGTGGACCTACTTATTTTAAAATATGTCCTTATTCTTTCTTTGGACCTACAACAACTATATATATATATATCCAAGGAAGAGTCAAATGTCTTGCTATATTTTAGTAACGTGAGGCACTATTCGGCAGCACCAGATGCTTTTACCAAAGTCGTGGAGGTCTACCTCCCATCTCTAAAACAATCCAAATTAGACGAATAAGACAAGTGAGACAATGTTGGAGACGTAAGGACGATATCATAAGCGACGTTCCTCTATAGCCCCTATTCATACAGATGTCCAATTCTTAGACGACTAACAAGAACTTATCGACAACAGCTCTGTACGGACACGGGATGTAGTCCTTGAGACCTACTGGAAGCGATAGATGATACCAACAAATGGCGAGATAATTAGGGAAATTCGTGGTCAAAGCATGACCAGGAAGTAGTACCCCACAAAGCAGCAGCTGTACGACCACTTACCACCTATCACAAAAACCATCCAAGTTAGACGAACCAGACATGTGGGTCATTGTTGGAGAAGTGGGGACGAACTCCTGTGGACCCCTTCACATGGACGAGCAAAAGCAGGACAACCATCTTGAACCTACATACCACAACTCTGTGCCGATACAGGATGTAGTCTTGAAGACCTACAGGGAGCAATGGATGTTTGAGAAGGGTAGCAGAAGAAGTCAGGGATATCCCCGCTGGCGGCGAGACATGAGGATGATGATTTTGATGATGATGATATATATCCAAGGTTCGTTCAAAAAATTCTAAGCCCCACCCAGAAGGAATCCCAGAATCAAAAGTGTTCTGGAAATGTCAACCTTTTTCCCCATGTGCTTTGACGACCGAAATCTCAGTTGAACATATTCAGCTACACCTCTTCTTTTTGGGTGTGATTAAATCTTTTGAACGACTATCGTATGCAAGAGGTGCATAGGGTAAATTGGTGTCTAAATAATCCGAAATCAAAATAAGAGCCATCTCATTTTATCAGATATATTTACCAAAATTACGTAAAAATATATCTTGAAATCGGTAATTGTTGTTGCGGGGTATCTTCTGCTTCTTTTCTTCGTCAGTTCGAAGCCATTCTCTTTGATTTTGGCAAATACACCTGACCAAGCCGAAACTCTTCTGCATAGTTTGGAACGAGCAGCAGCAAGCATAGGCCTCTATGTTAATGCACACAAAACGGAATATATGTGCTATAACCAAACGGGGGACATCTCCACACTAGAAGGAACCCCACTTAAACTAGTAGACAAATTCACGTACCTAGGAAGCAGCGTCGAATCAACCGAAAAGGACATCGAAACGAGGCTAACGAAAGCATGGACAGCTATCAATAGGCTATCGATTATATGGAAATCAGACCTAACCGATAAAATGAAACGCAGTTTCTTCCAGGCAGCGGTCGCATCGATACTGCTATATGGATGCACTACATGGACGCTAACAAAACGGCTGGAGAAAAAACTGGATGGCAATTACACAAGAATGCTGCGTGCAATCCTGAACAAGTCCTGGCAGCAGCACCCCACAAGACACCAACTGTACGGCCACCTGCCCCCTATCATGAAAACTATTCAAGTTAGACGAACCAGACATGCAGGACACTGCTGGAGAAGCAGAGATGAACTGATAAGAGATGTACTCTTATGGATCCCCACACATGGCCGTGCAAAAGCAGGACGACCAGCTCGAACGTACATTCAGCAGCTATGTGAGGATACAGGATGTTGTCCTGAAGAACTACCTAGGGCGATGAACGATAGGGAGGAGTGGCGAGAGAGGGTCAGGGATATCCGTGCTACCAGCGCGATATGATGATGATGATGATATCTTGAAATACTACAGATTAAATTTCACATAGCTCTAATACCCTTGGGTAAGGTATGAATCCAAATATTCTCCCTACAGCTATGGGTAAATAGTAGGGCAGACTAGGTTCTTCAGCCTTAGTGAGGCAACTAGTTTAGAAGGAAAACTCTGAATTTAAACCTGTTAAACTCCATTTAAAAATTGACCTTGTGTCATATCCTACCCGAGCAGAGGGGTTGGTAAATATGATTACAGATTAAATTCCCATCAAGAAATCGGCATTGGTTTCAACTACAACCTCCAGACAACTTCGAAATCTCGTGCAAGCCTTTCCAACGGTCCCCTTGTTTAATTTGATAAATGCTGCCTCTATCCTTGCATCTGTTTTATCTTTGGTATTGCACGAAATTTTTGTTCGTCTATTGTGCAGCCGCGCCCAGCACATAACAACCAAGGGGTTTGCAATCTGAGAAGTTAAGCAGTCATATGTTAAGACTGATGTGGTCGCATTCATTTTCTAGCAGCAATCACTGGGTTCTCTATGCACTGTATGCAAGCCTCCGTATTAAGTTTGTGGCCATGTGGGAAGACGAAATGAATCATAACATCACTGTTTCTTGTGATCCCCCGAAACACCATGATTTGTACTGTTTGTTTGGTTTTCCTCAATATCGGTACACCTTGTTGCCAGAAAAGAAGCTAACGGCTGTTCTATGGATATAGCATCTTATCGTGGCTGTTATCTTTCTCATCTGAGAAAAAGCAAAGCTACTTCGGTTGAAAGGGATGCTTGAATTTTTTCAAAAGCTTTTCAGCGCTTTCTTTCCTCTTGTTTTTCACGGCCCGTGATAAAAATTGGATATCTCTTATCTTGTATGAGAATTAGTGAATGTCTTTTAGAAATACTTGCTTGATCAGAAAGTCAGACCCGTTTCTGACAATGGATCTGATTGACTTGCTGGTATAAGATTTTACGAGGTGTTATTTCGTGGACAACACACCGTTTTTATAACGTATTAGTTTATCACAAAGAGAGTCACTTAGCACAGAATATTCAGCAGGAAACAGAACAAGTCAATTAGCATAATAAGATATTTAATTGTACTCAATACGGATAGGAAACTCCGTTCCTTTCCTCTTCTTTGTCTATCGTAGTCGATGAGGACCATCTGATAAACCCATGATTGAGGACGGCATTTGTGAGTGCGCAGGTGGCTAATGAAGCCAAGCAGTGCGCAGAAGTCTTGGACAGTGAGAACAAGGAATGTTGACGGCAAACACTGATGTGGCAGAGCCTTTTCTAAGCTTCCTACACTGATCAGTTGCTGCGTTTCTTCTTGCTTCACAGGCTTTCGCTCTACGTTTGACAACTGCACGACACTTGTCTCTGTCCTACGCCAGATAATCTAGACTATTCGGGGTGATGCTGAAAGATTTCATGGGGACCTTCAGTGTGTCTTTGAAGCGTTTTTTCTGATCTCTATGGTAGCGCTTACCCTGAGACAGTTAGTCGTAGAGCAGTTTCTCGGGAGGCGGTGATCTTTCATGCAGACAAAATGACCGGCCCAACGAAGATGTGATTGCGTCAAGATAGTGTAGATGCTGGGAAGAAAAGCCCAAGTTAAAACTTCGGTGTCGAGTATATATTTTTGCCATTTAATTGTACACAATAAGAGTAGGAAACTCAGTTCCCTTCGTAGGCTATACAAGAATCACAAGCGTTCAAGGAACAAACAGTAAAGGTCATACAGTAAAAAGGTTGAAAGCACTTGCTCTTATCAGGTCTGGAATGCCAAGGAGTAAGGTTCCATGTAATTGCTGCTGAGGAGCAAACCCCCACGTCAGCTCAACTCAAAGTCCTGTTCGTCAAAAAGGCGGATTTCCGTTTTCTCTCGGTCATGTTACCAAAAACGACTCATGACTTGGGAGAGCTCTTCAAGCACTAGTGTGTCTGAGAAAATCTCTTTTCGAAAACTGTTGAAAATTATTCTTTAGAAACTGCACTTATAGCAAAGTCTAAATAATGATTTCCCTTCGGAAATGCTCGCGTGTTGTGAAGAGGAAATTGTGTAAATGGAATGTCTAATCTTTAGCGATAACTCGACTGTCATAGTAAAACTTTTAGTTAAAATGTTTACGTTCTCTGCTGTCGTTTTCCTTTAAAAGTTGTTTTTTATCATCGTTTCCCCCTCTATGTACCATTCCTTAGTATTTTTGTATGTCCTCGTAGTTTCTCTAACCGAGTGTCTTGGATATGACACTAAACAATCTAATGGTGAGGTTCCAGTGACTGTGGGGAATGCGGAGCACCCCTTCATTGCCATTGCTCTCTGGTCCACTCTGCCTCAAATTGGTAGCACCTGATAGGGCCCTCTCTACGTATTAAATAGAACTACACTTCATACTTACGCTAAACTCAATTGTTTGAATTAGAACTGTTTGACTAAACTGAATAGCTTGAAATAGAAATGTTTTTCACAATTAGACTGTCGACTCAAGCTAAACTGAATTGTTTGAAATAGAACTGATTGTTTTTATAGAAATGGATTTGGCATTAAATAACCTAAAAAGGTTGATATGCCATAAAAAACAACCAACTAACCGCGTAGTTTTACATTGTTCCATCCATTTTTTTTAAATTCGTTGTCCCTTCAGTCTCATTTCCCGTCCAGTTTTTTTTTAATTATTTTTCTCTTGTTCCTCCAGTTTTATTTCACATCAAGTTTTATCGATTTATTGTTCCGCCAACTTCCCTTCCTTTTAAACTAAAGCTTGAAACTGTCTATTTCTTTTGTAGATGCCTTATATATGCTGATTTTAAAGGCTTCATATAGGATTTCTTGCCTTCGTTTTCTTATGGTAGACAGAAACCACAGAAAATACAGATTGCATAAGTAGCCAAAATTGAAGTAGTAACAGGTTACCCAGGCGTTGTTATTTTTAAAACTTTCGATATGATTTTGACTCGAAATATAATCCCACGAAGATTCCACACAGCTTTCTGATGCATAGAAATTGCGGTGACCTGGTGTGAGAATTATAACGTCATTTTCTTCTTGGGCGAATAGATTTATGAAGTAGGATACTTTTTGTTGCATTTTTTTTTTTTTTTAAGATTTTCTTTATTTCACTTTAGCATACAGATTACACGCCTCCTGCCTCTTTCGATCATTATTAAGTTTGCACGCATTCCTAACTTGCTCTCAGTAATGTTTAATTAACGTTTTGAGTCATTAAATTTGCTTTCTTTTCTTCTTTTTTTTCTTTTTCTCTTTGTGACGTCGTCTGTTTCTTTTCCCTTGAGACATTTTTCGTCTTTTCCATAAGACATCGTCTTTTTTCTTTAAACCGTCTTCTTTTTAATTTGGGACGTCTTCTTTTTCTTTTGAGACATTTTTTTTTTCGTTCTTTTTTTTTTCTCTTAAAACGACTTTTTTCTTTGGGACGTCTTTTTTCATTAGGAAATCGTTTTCTTTTCTTTTTCCTAGAAGCATTTTCTTTTTTTCCTCAAGACACTTTCTTTTTAAAAATATCGTCTTCTTTTTTTTTGAAACGACTTCTTTTTTCTTTGAGACGTCTTGTTTTACCTTTAGAAATATATTTTCCTTGAAATATCTTACTTTGAGAAGTTATTTCCTTTCTTTTGTGTGCCCTTTTTTTCTTTTACAAACCTTTTTACTTAGATATAGGTTTATCCTTTGAAAAATGTTCTTTTTCCCTTGAAACGTCTTCCATTTATTTTTAGTTGTCTTCTTTTTTTTTCTTTTAAACGTCTTTTTTTCCTTCCTCGGAAGTCTTTTTGACATTGACAGGATTTTGCATTCTTTGAAAAGTTTCCTTTTATCTTTGAAAGTCTTTTTTCTCTTCTTTGAAACGTCCTTTTTTTTTTCTTTGCTGCCTCTTTTTTCCATGAGACATTTTCGTTGAGATGTCTTTTCTTTTTTTATGAAATGCATTTTTTTTTCAATTAAACGCCTTTTTCTATGTGACTTCTTTTTTTCCTTTAAGCGGAGTCATCTTTTTTCTTTAGAATTTTTCACTAGAACATCTTTTTCTTTTTCTTATTTTAGAAACATCTTTTTCTTTTTCTTATTTTAGAAACTTTTTTCTTTACTTTTTAAAACTTCAATAAAACAGAAACGTTGACTATTTTTCTACCGTCCAGCCGACTCTTCTTGATTTAAACCCTTTAACGCTCTCAAGCGTTTTATGAATATTTCAATGATAATTTGGTGAATTTTCCAAGGAATTTGATTTATTTCTCTTCTTTCGGCGTTTTTGTTTCTCAATTATGCTTTGGCCTTTGGTTTTCAATGTGCGGTGATTTGTTTAATTGGTTGGCAGGTTGCTTTACGTCAAGTCAGTCTTTGTTGGGCTATTTTATTCCAAAGTCACTTGAGAAATTATGGTCTTCAATCATATAGTATCTCTGCTATTCTTCTAAAAGGAAAGTTTGGGCATTAAATAACCTACAAAAGTTGATAGACCATTAAAAATAAAGAAAGAAATAAAGAAAGAATACACTTAGGAAAGGTATGAACACTCTCATCTCCCAGTTATGTTCTAAATAATATCTCTGCTGTTCTTCTACAAAAAAAACCCACGAACGTTTGTATGCCACTAAACAAAGAAACACACCCATTCTTGATCAGAGCGAGACTACAAGAATGCTGTGAGTAATATTGAACAAGTCCTGGCGGCAACACCCGACAAGGCACCAACTATATGGCCACCTGCCTCCCATCACGAAAACTATCCAAGTTAGACGAACCAGACATACAGGACACTGCTGGAGAAGCAGGGACGAGCTCATAAGTAATGTACTCCTATGGACCCCTACATATGGCCTGGCAAAAGCAGGACGACCAGCTCGAACATACATTGAGCAGCTATGTGAGGATACGGGATGTAGCCCTGAAGACCTACCAGAGGCGATGAACAATAGGGAGAAGTGGCGAGAGAGGGTCAGGGATATCCGTGCTTCCAGCACGACATGATGATGATGATGATGAAGCATGACTCATTATTTCTCAGAGATTCAGAACCAGTACCTCTTCACCGGAAGTATTTTAGTTTCAAGTAATTTGTACTAATAACAATCAGTGTTCGCCAGTGGCCCGGGAGACCTGGGTTCAATCCTAGGTCGAGTCATACCAAAGACTTAAAAAATGGTACTTGATGCCTCCTTGCTTAACACTCAGCATTATAAGGTATGGATCAAGGGTAAAGTGGAGCAATCCAGGGAAAGGAGTAGCGCCCTCCCCTAACCTTGGTGTAGTAGCTATCGAAAAGGGAGCCTTCGGGTTACCCTCGACTATGGTCACCAATTTACTTTATGACTTCAATTAATACAAATAATATCAAACTTATACTTTAATAATTATTAGATACAAATTATTTGCATGTAATTATATGGTTTTTGGTTTTCCTTTCTAACATTAATATAATTCTATCAAATAACAATGATCATGACAGATGGTTTCACGTATTCCTATTTAATACTATTAGTTATTTACTAAACTTCATGCTTAGATGTAGCACAAGGCTGTAAGAATGGGACACCCAATGAGATTCGAACTCACTCGTGAAGGTTTACTAGTCTATTTTGCTAATCATTATACCACCCAAGGTGCCTCCAATTTAATACTAATAATTTCTAAACAAACATATTCGACCCATACATGCAACTCTAACAGGTTCTACCACTCCTGGTCAGAGGATTCCCGGGTTGATGATGACACAGAAGTGACCCAATACTTTTCAAAGCCCCAGATTTAGAACCTCACCACTGGAGTCAGTCTCTCATCATATCCGGGAAATCCTTTTAGAGTCTTGCCCCTCTGCTGTTGATGTAATCACCATAATTTAGCCTCCACAGACAAAGCGATGACGTTTGCTTAAATGTATAAGAACTTTATTCATAATTATACAAATTGCTCAGTTTCTAATACTCTTCTTTGTGTAGTATTAAGGGTTTGTTTTGTTTTTATTTTTGATTTTCGGTTTTTGGTTTTGTATTTTAATTTAATTTTCTTAAACAGGAACTAGTCGAACAAAGTCAGAAAAAGCGTATGTAAATGTCTCTTTGTATTTTTTTAATGGTAGAACAACATATATTAAACAAAAACATTTATTCTTATCATGAAGTCTGCTGTGTGCTGGGATCAGATATGGAAAACAATAAAAGAAATAGACAGCGCCAGTTTCAATATTTTCAATTAACTTTCTCTTGTCCTCTGACACGTAAAGAATCAACTTCCAAAATTATTTTCTTTCTGTCTGAGCCCTGGTTTTAAAAATTGCATATTTTCTTGTATTGTGTCATCAAAATTTTCATTATCTTTATCTAGTTAGATTGTGTTTGAAGCGTTTCGATTTCAAATTTAAAGAAGATCACTTTTCATTGTATTGTAGCAGATGTTGTATCAAAGTACTTTTTTTTAATTGTAATATAATGGCTGAGGGATTTCGTTTTATATAACTTGCCTTTCGGTTTAGTTAGGCTGAGAACCTTTCACTTAGCGCATGGATTAGTTACGTGCAATATGAGCGCAGGTGTCATGCGCGCGCGGAGAGGATGTGTCATTCAGAGATGTCATAATAAAACCCCAGGTAGAAAATATTACTAGGGGGTGTGAATGACGTCATGCCCAGAAGTGTGGGCTAAGGATTTTGAGATTTGGAAAAAGTCAGTGGGTTGAGTTTTAGCGTCCGAGGAAGACGGTTGACTTTCGGAGCTCGCCGAGGCCTTGCGGCGGGTGCCGCACGTGGTTTGGGGCAGATGGAAAAGTCGTCATAGAAAGATTGTGCCTCTCTCTTCCTTATGTCGAAAAACCATTTAACTCAAAAGTAATAAAAAGTTTCGTACCTGAACTAAGAAATCGTAAATGTTTTTGTGTTTCGGGATTCCTATGTGCGTTATGAACATTCTATGTCTATTTCACGTATTCATGTATGACCATGTTACATAATGAGCGAAATTTGCTTATTTTTACTAATTGGTTCTAATAGTGATGATGGAAAAAAAATAATGAAAAAAAAAAAATTCAGCATAGTTTACTATTTTTATTTTCGAAAAGATTTTATTTACTTGGCCCAGAAAATCGTCGTAAGATGTAGAATCACCGACATGAGTTCAAATCCTGTACGAGGCTGCTTAAGTATTACCTCGTGCTAATGCCCTTAAAAAATGTACGAATCTATCTGCTCTCTCTTAAACTATGGATAAATAGTCGGATAGACTTCTTTTTTTTTTTTTTTTTAGATTTGGTTAGGTGATCAGTCTGGAAGGAAAACTCTGAATTCAAACCAGCCGAACAAAAACTTGTATCATATCTTGCTTGATATTGACACGGCGACACGAGTTCAAATCCTTGACCTGACTGATTGCATTTCACATAGCACTAATACCCTTGGGAAAGGTATGAATCCAATTATTCTCCCTCCAGCTATGGGTAAATAGTAGGACAGACTAGGTTCTTCAGCCTTGGTGAGGCAACTAGTCTAGGAGAAGGAAAACTCTGAATTCAAACCTGTTAAACTCCGCTTAAAAATTGACCTTGTGACATATCCTGCCCGAGCGGAGGGGTTGGGTAAATAGGATCATATCTTGCTTGTTACAGAGAGGTTGGGTGAATCTATACAACGTCACTAAAATACATAACGGGTAGACCATAAGTTACAAATTCCACACCAGACTGTTTTGATGGGTTTTTTTTTAATGAGTAGCAGGGGAAAACCTCAGTTGAATACTAAAATCCTTGATTAATGAAACAGAAACTTGAGGTTTATTTTTCGTCTTTGGGATGTTCCTTTTATATATGTAGCCATCATCCCTGCCTTTTGTTAATAGAATACGCTGACTGTATCCCTTGCAGAGAGGTAAGACCGCCCCACCACCACCACCAAAAAAAGAAAAGAGGTGTATAACATCAAACTGAATCTAATCAGTAGGCTCCAGTTCTGACATTCTTCAAAGAACGCATTTATTGTCATTACTCTCAGTTCCACATAGACCTGGAATATTTGTCCAGTATGAAATGTAATCAGAATCGTCCAGGATTTGAACTCGTGTCACCATGTTCATTTCCTGCGGCGATAAGCATCAGAGTACGGGCAAATGTAAGATGTTAATGAAGAAGATAATATAAACCTTGAAACTTGTCAAAATAGGTTTGGAAAGTTCTGTTTGCCCAGTCGGCTGGGGCTGGAGAATATACCGATTGCACCTCTGCAGAGAGGTAAGAGTCCCCCAACGAGTGTCCTATATATGACATTAAACAATCTGATGATCAGACTCCAGATATGCTTGAGATTTAGGGGATGGAGAGTACCACTTCATTGCCATCGCTTTCAGTTCCACTTTGGCTTCGAGTGGTAGCACCTTATAGGATCCCATCTATGGGTCAAATACAAACAAACTGTGTACTTTAACAAAACTGAACTGTTTGAAATAGAACAGTTTTTGACATTTAACTGTGTGTAAACAAAAACTATACTTATACTAAACTGGATTATTTGGCATTTATAACTTATAATGGTTGATGTCCCATAAAACCAGACCAAACCAAGCCAAGCCATACTAGTGAAGATTTCAAATATACACTCTATTGAATTGATATTCGATATTCGGATTACAATTTATTCTTGTAGTTATGAAAAAAAAAGAAGTCAAAATACCTGGAAGACTACAAAATACTCTGTATTGGAATAGAAAGATAAAATATTCCAAGGGAGTTAGATTATTAAGTTACCTGAACGACAGGGTCCCATCATTGGGTTCAGTATATCTTTTTAAAACTTATTATATTTACCAACCCCTCCGCTCGGGCAGGATATGACACAAGGTCAATTTTTAAGCGGAGTTTAACAGGTTTGAAGTCAGAGTTTTCCTTCCCCTAGACTAGTTACCTCGCCAAGGCTGAAGAACCTAATCTGTCCTACTATTTACCCATAGCTGGAGGGAGAATAATTGGATGCATACCTTTCCCAAGGGTATTAGTGCTATGTGAAATGCAATCAGTCTCGTCCAGGATTTGAACTCGTATCGTCGTGTCCAATTCCTACGACGATAACCATTACACCACGGGCACCTCCAACTTTTTAATTTTTAAAACGTATACGCAGTCGATAGAACTGTGTGCCAAAAAACCTCGTAAAAAACAACTTCACAAAAAATATAAATAGAAACGCGATTCTCTAACCTCAAGGCATGAAATAACATGCCGTTAAAATCAATCAATAAATGATTCATTCATATAGTCTTGGGATGGTATCGTTTTCCAAAAACTTGGTTGGCCACCTGGTCAACGACAGACGCATGGGTGTTCACTTTACTGCCTACGTGACACAACAAATGTGTTTATTTACCAACCTCTCCGCACAAGCAAAATATAATATAAGGTCAATTTTAAGCAGAGTTTTACAGGTTTTGCTTCTCCTAGACTGGTTGCCTAACCAAGGCAGAAGAGCACTTTCTGTCCTACTATTTACCCATTGCTGGAGGGAGAATAATTGGATTTACTCCGTTCCCAAGGGTATTAGGGCTACGCAATTAGATTCGTCCAGGATTTGAACTTGTGTCACCGTGTCCATTTCCTACAGCGATAACCGTTACACCATGGTGTTAATGAAGAAGGTAATGTAAGCCATCAAACGTGTCAAAAAGGTTTTGCAAAGTTCAAAGCAAGAGATATTTTTTTTACATCCACTGCATTGAACTGATATTAAACATTCGGATTACAATTTATTCTCGTTTTTATAAAAAGAAAAAAATGTCAAAATACCTGGAAGGCTAAAAGATATTCAAAGGGCAAGCATTTGATGAAAAAGATAAAATATTACAGGAGAGTTAGATTATTAAGTTACCAGAAAGACAGCAGAAAAAAATGCTAAATATTCCGTCCGATAAGGTCAATGTGAAAAATTGGAATAAAAATAAATTTACTTTTACTTAATAAACTAAATGAACTTCATCAAGTAAGCCAATATGTTCAATTTTTTCTTATTTCTAAGAGCAGATGTCTTCGATTAATTTGTAGGGAGTCTAAAAAAGAGATAGCTTTAAAAGTTTATTCGAAAACTATTTAAGATGATGAGAAACGCGAAGCAGGGTTTCATAAAGAAAAAAAAAACCTAAAGTCTCTGACTGCACCTTACAATCGACGAAACGCTGCTATTTATACCTCCCACTTAGCTGCATCTGATTTTGAGGCTCCAGTCCTGGAATTCGGGGGAATTAAGTGCAATTCTTCACTGTAATTACTCCTAGCTCAACTATGACCTGGTATGGTAGCACCTTTTAGGGTCCCAGCTTTGGGACAAATACTGTTCAAACATTTACTAAGGATTATATTGTTATTTATTTAAAATCATACGGCAGTATGTAAATTATTTTCTGAATTGAAATACTTGCGGAATAGAATTACAAGTATTAAATACCTAAAACTGTTTCACTGTGTGCAAAAATATTATCGATATTTGATTGAGTGTTAGATAAGGATATTTCATTGAGTAAGTGTTAGATAGGGATATTTGATTAAGTAAATGTCAGATAAGGATATCTGATTAAGTGTCAGATAAGGATATTTGATTAAGTGTTAGATAAGGATATTTAAAAAGCTTGACGACAACTACACCAGAATGCTGCGAGCAATATTGAATAAGTCCTGGAGGCAAAACCCCACAAAGCAGTAGCTGTACGGCCACCTACCTTCCATCACGAAAACTATCAAAGTTAGACGAACCAGACATGAAGGACAGTGCTAGAGAAGCAAGGACGAGCTCATAAGTGATGTTCTCCTATGGACCCTCCCACATGGCCTAGCAAAAGCAGAGTGACCAGCTCGAACCTACACACAGCAGCTCTGTGAGGATACGATATGTAGCCCTGAGGACCTGCCAGATGCAATGAACTATAGGGAGGAGTGGCGAAAGAGGGGTAGGGATATCCGTGCATGTGGTACGACAAAATGATGATGATAAAGTGTTAGATAAGGATACTTAATTGAGTAAGTGTTAGATAGGTATATTTGATTGAGTAAGTGTTTGGTAAGGATATTTAAAACCATTTAAGAGTGTGCATACAAATGATTCATATTAAATCGAATTATTAGTTTTAAGAATATATGAAACAATTTGTACGCAAACGAATGGTTAATATTAAATAGAATTACTAGTGTTAGTAACACATGCAACTATTTAACTGTTTTCAAATGAATGATTAATATTAAATAGAATTATTAGTGTTGGATAGCAATACTTTGAACCGTTTTACTGCTTGTGCAAAGAAATGAGCTCTAACAACTCGTTAGAAAATAGTTACGTACAATTCGCTCGCAAAACATTCCAATAAAAACAGGATTTAGCTTTAGATAACCCACAAGAGTTGATATGCCATGAAACACCAACCAACCAACCAACCAACGAAACCGTCCAGAAATCCAACTTTATTGTCATAATACTCCATCACTTTTTTTCCGGAAATCATGTTTTTAATAAGTAGGGTTTATTCTTTATCATCATTTCTTATTGTTGTTGTTGTTGTTGGATGATATTTCGTATATTATTCCTGTGCTCCATTGGAGGCATTAAGTTGATCGCCTGTTCCCAGGACACCTCCCCCCCCCAGCAGTACCTGCTCAGCCTGGCTGATTTTTGCGCTAAGTGTCTGGGGCACCCCCTGAAGAAGAACGCCGCGGAGATCAAGCATTTTTTGACAGCTTCGCATGAGTATTGATAAGCGCGTAGCTTATCACTAGAAAATAACTTTGTGTCAAATCTGACTTAGTCTTATAAATTCTTTATCCATAGAGATGTAACTGATCTTTATTTTTTTTTATTGATTGATTGATTGATTTTAGCAACACATCCCTCCGTCTAGATTTGGTTTGGTTTGGTTTTATAGCATATGAACTATTGTCGGTTTTTTAATGCAAAATCCATTTTTATATGCAGTTCTGTTTCAAACAATTCAGTTTAACAAAAGTACGCAGTTATAATGTAAAAACAGTTCTATTTCAAACAAATCAGCGTAAGATAAGTACGCAGTATAAATGTCAAAACATTTCTATTTCAAACAATACAGTTTAACATAAGTACACTGTTTAAATGTCAAAACAGTTCAATTTCAATCAATTCAGTTTAGCATCAGTACATAGTTAGGTTCTATTTAAGCCATTAATACGACCCTATCCCATATTTACCAGCCCCTCCGCTCTGGCAGGATATGATACAAGGCCATTCTTTAAACGGAGTTTAACAGGTTTGGATTCAGAGTTTTCCATCTCCTAGACTAGTTGCCTAGTTGCTGAAGAACCTAGTCTGTTCTACTATTAACCCATAGCTGGAGGGAGAATAATTGGAGTCATACCTTTCCCAAGGATATTAGTGTTACGTGAAATATTATTAGCCTGGTCCATGATTTGAACTCTTGTCGCCATTTCCTACGACGATAACCATTACACCACGGCCACCTCCTATCAGGTGCTACCACTCCAGGCTTGAATGAACCTTAGAGTGTTAGCAATAAAGGGGTCCAGTGCATTCCCCAAAGCTCCAGCAGTGCAGGAGCCTCATCAGATTGTTTAATGTCATATCCAGGACACGCGTTGAGGAAGTCTTAACCCTCTGCAGAGATGCAGCCGGTGTACTCCGCAACCCCCATCGGCTGGGCCACTCGTTTGGGTTGTCTTACCCCTCTGCAGAGATGCAGTCGGTATACTTTGCAACCCCAATCGGCTGGGCCACTCGTTAGGGTTGTCTTACCCCTCTGCAGAGATGCAGTCGGTGTACTTTGTAACCCCCATCGGCTGGGCCACTCGTTTGGGTTGTCTTACCCCTCTGCAGAGATGCAGTCAGTGTACTTTGCAACCCCCATCGGCTGGGCCACTCGTTTGGGTTGTCTTACCCCTCTGCAGAGATGCAGTCAGTGTACTTTGCAACCCCCATCGGCTGGGCCACTCGTTAGGGTTGTCTTACCCCTCTGCAGAGATGCAGGCGTTATATTTTGCAGTACCAGCCGACTGGGCCTCCTCGGTGTAGATTTATTTTATGTCAACAACTTAGGGAATAGCGTTCATTGAGCATCTATATTTACATTTTTTGTGCAGTTGCTTCCTAAAAGTATTTTATGGACACAGTTATATGATGTCAAGTATTCTTATCTAATACAAATAATTTGCCCACAGTTATATTGCATCAAGTTATCCTATTGAATACCAGTAATTTTGAAACAGATCTATTTGACACATAGATCGAACCCTAAGAGGTATTTCCACCACGAGTCAGTTTAGACCTGGCAGTCATGTTTTATTCAATACTCATCAGAATTCTAGAAGAGGATCCTCACCAACGGATCCAGTTGATTATCATATCAAGGACACCTATTTTTTTAAAGTGGCCTAACCCCTCAGCAGAGCAAACAGACAGCGTATCCTAATCCCTACCAACAGGAGAAGAGGAAGATTACGTTCATATTCATTGAAAGGAAAAATTTTAAAAGAAAACAAAACATCCTGGCCTAGCAATCAAATATAAGAAAAAAAATTGATTTTTCCGAAAACAAGTTGCGTAATAAATCACAGATATTTCAACGAGCGAATATTTGAGATCCAATATTTATCAATCCAAGAAAAAGCAAAAATGAATAAATGACCAAAAAATGACCAAAACAAAAATGAAAAAATTACTTATTTGCTAGGAAAAGATAGCTAATCTTCGGAGTATTTACAGGAACATTACTTTAATTCGACAAATGTCTTCTGTCTTTTTTTTTTCATCTATAGTCGTGCAATTGACGAATTGCAATATCTAAACCATTAATATTTTTTCGTTGGTAATAGAACCTGGAATAACGATTTTAGACTGTTGAATTCTTTTTGCATTTCCCAGATTTATAATTTTCTTCTTTTTTTTTTGTGATTCACAATGAGAAGAAAAACTCCTAATTCTTACCATTAGTTCTCCGCTTAAAAATTGCCCATGTGTCATATCTCACTTGTAGCAAAGGGATTGTGCAAATTGATTGCAGTAGAGGTCTTAACTAAATAATCTATATAGCTTGGTAACACTCCTATACGGCCTAATTTTTTAATGCGTTTTTTCTTGGAATTTTCTCATTAATTTTTATTCTTTAACACATAAGGATCAAATATTATATATATATATATATATATATATATATATATATATATATATATATGATATTTGATGAATATATATATATAAAAGTAAAGTTGGCGACAGTAGTCGTGGGCTACCCGAAGACTCCCTTTTCATTAGCTACTAACCGAGATGTAGGCAAGGGCGTTACTCATTTCCCTGGATTGCTCCACTTGACCCTTGATCCGTACTTTGTAATTTTGAGTGTTAACCAAGGTGGCATCAAGTACCATATATATATATGCATACATATATACATTTATGATATATATACGCATATATATATATATATATATATGTGTGTGTGTGTGTGTGTGTGTGTGTGTGTGTGTGTGTGTGTGTGTGTGTGTGTGTGTGTGAAAAAGTGAATTGAATTTTTATCTTTTCCTACACACACACACACACACATATATATATATATATATATATATATATATATATATATGTATGTATGTATGTGTATATATATATATATATATATCCTTCACACTAATATGAAATATTGTAATTCTTTTAACCTAATAGGTTTTAGAGAAGGGTCTCAATATTTCATATACCTTAAGGTGTCATCAGGAGAAATACTGGCGTTGTTCTTACATCTAGTTTGAATTTAGATTTGTCCTTCTCCGAGACCGGTTGCCTTCTCCCAGACTGGTTGCCTTCTCCGAGATCTGCAACCGAAAAATGACTGAAGAAGCCAATCTAACCTGCAATTTACTCATAGCCAGTGAGAGGATAATAGATATATAAAACCAATTGGACATGGAAACGCAAACATCCTTGTCTATGATTTGAAATACGATAAAATGACGATAAATGACACATGGCTTTTTTTCGGATTTTTTTTTTTTTTACCAAATTATAAATTAAATGGAGGGACAAAAACTATCGGTTTCATTCAAACAATTAACGCATTCAAACAATTAACGCATTCAAACAATTAACGAAGAAAATATTACCGGAAATATCTTCTTTTTTTCTTTGATTTTAATATTTTTATCGGCAGTTTTAGATATCAAATTTTAAGGTGTAATATCTAATGTTTTCAGGGCAGAATCCTTGTTTGAAAATTCTTCTTTTTTATAAGTTGATGTTTTATCACTGGGCTGTTTTTAATGCGGGCCTCTACAAGCTGTAAGATGAAGGGTACAAAATGTCCGACCCAAAGAGTATTGCCAACGATTTGATGTAGCGACCAGTTTGAAAGTGAAAGCATAAAAGACCAGTCTATGAAATGAATATTTTAGTATAGATAGATAGATAGATAGATAGATAGATAGATAGATAGATAGGCAGACGAACATAGATAGATAGATAGATAGATGAGCAGACGATAGATAGATAAGCAGACGATAGATAGATAGATAGATAGATAGATAGATAGATAGATAGATAGATATGTTTAAATGCCATATAAATGCATAGGATCACAAAACTGATAACATCTTGGAACTAACCAGACATATCGATCGATAGATAAGGTCATTCCATGACCTAGTAGTTCCATAGAGTTCAATGCTGGATGCATTATGAAGATGATCAATTCAACTCCAAATAATATGCAATAGGTTGGACTGGATTGCATAATACCTACAGCACGAAGTAATACCTGACCTGACCTATTGAGAGAGTTTAAAACATGTCTTTCTCAAGGGCATTCGTGTTTTTCCAGTTTCTGTGCTTTAACAGTTGAGCTAAGTCCTTACTTTAAATGGTTTACATTATATATATATATATATATATATATATATATATATATATATATATATATATATATATGGTGTGTGTGTGTGTATTTGTTCGGAGTTGGTGCATAGTCTCCTGATGATCGATGCCTAATTTTGAAACTACCAGTAATACAATAAGTTTGAGATGACTGGCCTTTTATAGAATTATTTTTAAAAGCGAATTCAAAAACCTTCTTAACCATGATCTGATTATGACTCTCTCTCTCTCTCTCTCTCTCTCTCTCTCTCTCTCTCTCTCTCTCTCTCTCTCTCTCTCTCTCTCAAGCCCATTTGTCTGGGGCTATAAAATACACCGACTGCATCTCTGCAGGGGAGTAAAACACCAACCCCTCAACGAGTTTCTCGGATATGACGACAAACCATCTGATTGTGAGGATCCACTCCTGGGGCTTTGGGGAATGTAGAGTACCCCTTTATTACTATCGCTCCCAGGTCCACTTTTACCTAGAGTGGCAGCACCTGATAGGGTCCTATCTATGGGTCAAACAGAACTAAACTGCGTACTTAGGCAAAAATGAATTGTCTGAAATATATCTCTTTTGACATCTAAACTTGTGTATTTATGCCATACCGAATTGTTTGAAATAGAAATGTATAAACATGGATTTGGCATCAGATAACTTACAATGGTTGATATATCATAAAACCAAACCAAACCAAACCAAATCATTTTAGTGACGTTTTTAATTACGCCATGAAGAAACTTTCTTGTTTACTTTTAATCCAAATAGTACAGCAATTTCACAAATCCGGCATTGGATTAAACATGTTGACTTTAAACGCCTGTTTCAATTTAAGGAACAACTACAGTGGTTGTGCCTAGTAGGGTACCACGTATTGATCAAATAGACCATTTTATTAATTATTTGTTTTAGATTGGAATATATGAAACCTGATAGCTGTCAAAATTTTTTCAGTTTCACCACCAGATGTCATTAACAGGGCATCCTTTTTAGAGGCGTCATACTCAATTGTTTGGGATGCAGTCTGCGTAATATCGGCCCCACAAACGAGGCATACGTATACGAGGGCCGTTCAAAAAAGTTCTAAGTGAAAATCAGAAAGAAGAACATAGCTTGATATTTTTGGAAACAAACTAGCATTTCTTATTAGACTAGAATATATGAAAATAATGTTTGTTGTTTTTTTTTTAGTTTTTTTTTTTTTTAGTTTTTATTGGAAATCGGAGTGTGCTGCCACAGTCAAAATATTAAGTTATGCTTTTCTTCCAAAGGAAGACTTTCACATGTGAAGCTTAGAACTGTCTGCCCAACCCTCATATGAAAGACACTACGGTCAGTTTAGTTTTACTTCACCTGGAACAGAGTGACATAGATCTTTCATTTATGCTGATCAACTTCCAGATATTTTAAAATATCTCGTCACTGGCATGTCATTATTTGACAGAGAAAATGAAAATTAGAAGACTGACAACAACAAAATATTTTCGACATCTGCGTATTTCATCGAACCAAATTCTAATAGCGACTCAAATCTGAAGAAAGAAAGAAAGAAAGAAAGAAAGAAAGAAAGAAAGAAAGAAAGAAAGAAAAGGGCAAACGCCGAGATTTCTATAAGATATATCTGAATTCTTTGTTTAATAGCAAATTAACCTCAGTGGATTGTTTAAAGCGAAAGCTATCCTTGTATACGGACACTATTAGTACTATTTAACTCATAGCTTGGGGGATAAGAGATTTCATGCCTTTTCCTAGGGTATTAGTAAAAAATGAACGCAATAGCGCAATAGCGCAACTGGAGTTCGAAATCACTTACTCCGATTTCTAAAAATATAAGAACTAGAGAAAGAGTGATAGAGAGAGAAGAAAAGAGAAAGAGTATGTTTGTATATATATTTGTATGTGTGTGTGTGAGTGTTTCTGAGTGTACGTGTGTATAGAAGAAATATCATGTACGTGAAATAAAGAGAGAGAGAGAGAGAGAGAGAGAGAGAAAGGGAAAGATAAAAGATAACCAGGGGGAAAATATTACATTTTTGAAGATCAGAGATAGAGAACTAAAGAATATAAATCAGGAAGGGGGTTCATTAAGCTGAAAAAAATAATCCAAAGAAAGGACATATATATATATATATATATATAACTGCGCGTGTGTGAGTGTGTGTGTGTGGAAAGAGAGGTAAAAACAGTAAGAGATGGGAAAGTGAGTGACCGAGATACGGACGTAGCAGATTTTATAAGGGAAAATTAAGTTTATTTAGAAAATAGCGGTAAAATTCCTCGATTTTTCACTCTTATCCTAACCTTGTAAAACATTTCCGTTTAGTAACCATTGAGATGGAGAATTTACTTCCACTCACCTGCAACCCGTAAACGTGTGACAGAAGAGCAATTTTTGAGTGCCATACAACGGGTTTAAAAATTTTTCATTCTCTCAGATTGGTTGCCTTACCATAACTAAAGAACTCAATCTGCTCTACTATTTACTGATAGCTGGTGTGGTATCAGACGGATTCTTTTTTTTCAAAAGACCATTAGCGGGAAATGAAAAAAAACAGCCTCATATAGGATGAACTCGGGTCTCAGAATACATTCCATACGTCGATAATCATTACGCCAGTTACACAGTATATGCAGAGAAATAGATCTTGAAAATAAAATGATTGGTTCAGGCAGTTTACTAACACGAGATTTTTTATATATTTTATATAGTTGGTCAAAACTTGTAATCGAAAGTTACAAACCGGATGTCTACGCCGACGCGTTAAGTAATCTCATCGACTGTCTGACGGTCACTTCCGCCATTGATGCTAGTGAAACCATGGCGTCTCATTTCAGCCATTATGTTGCGTGAAGCCGCAAATAATTTCGGTCTCTGTGGAAGTTTCAGTCGCGCAATGGTTGACGTGCTGTGCTGTATCGTAGTCAGCGAGTTCGAACTCGAGTCGCGCTTTGACAGTAAACTTGAGAAAGATGTGAACCCCCTTATCCCCAAACTATGATTTAAATAATATCACAACCTGCTTTTACTACAATGGCTTTGGTATTAGATAACCCACGAAGCTTGATATACCATTAAACAAAGAAATTGAAGAAACCAAATCCATCGCGTAAGCGAAATAATAGCTTCCACTGAATATTTTGGCGTTAAATAAACTACAAAGGTTGATATGCCATAAAACCCAAACAACCAACCAATATTTTTATGCAAATAATCAGATCTATTTCAAACAATTCAGTTTAGTAAGGATTCACAGTTTAATTGTCAAAGATATTTCTATTTCAAGCTATTCAGTTTAGTCAAACAATTCTAATTCAAACAATACTGTTTAGTATCCGTATAGTTCTTGTCCCCACACAGTTGAATGTCAAAACAGTTCAATTTCAAACAATTCAGTTTTGCATACGTACGCAGTTTAAATGTCAAAGCAGTTCTGTTTCAAGTAATTCAGTTTTAGATAAGAACGCAGTTTAGTTCTATTTGAACCATAGATAGTATCCTATCAGTTGCTACAACTCCTAACCAGATTTCACCAGGAAGCTATGGTAATGAAAGGGTACTCCGCATTTCCCAAAGCTCCAGCATTACTGGGACCTCACTAATCTTACCAACACAACACTTTGATGATCTCTGCTCGTCGTCTGATCCCAACACTTCCAGAACCGTAGGGTGTTCTTTAGAGTACACCAATAACAACTGGTATCACAGTTAACTTCATGTTCCATTTTTTTTTTGTTTTTTTTTTTTAAATTTTTTTTGTCTTTTTTTAATTTTCTGGCAAGCTCTTGTCTTCTTTTTCGTTTTCTTTGCTGTTCATTCAGTGGCCTGCCGGGACGACAAAAACCACTATTCGGCACGCTAAACGCTCTTATTGTTTATCTTCGGCCATAACACAGGGTTTTTTTTTTTTGTTTGTAAAGTCTTCTTAGATATTTTCTTCATTGTTATATCAGCTGTAACATGGTATGTTTACTATTTCCTCTAAATCTTCACTTCAATTCAATTTTATGCTTGAAGTGGATTCTAATTTCAAATGTAGTTGATTAGGTAATATCAACAGGGTTTTAGTAAATAAAATGATATCACTACAACTGTAGTCATTTGCTGGTGTGCTGATCACTAATGATAATTGAACAAATATTGCGTGCAACTCGTCATATTTCATGGATCAAAAATGTAACGATGACTTTTATGTGTTGGCGTTGATTTCAGTTAGGCAATTGCGTTCTTAAGGAACAAATGGTTCAAACCGAAATTTATGATAGGCAAAAATGCTTTTAAAAGCGATAAAATGAAAGAAGCGATGTGATTACAAAACAGATGTGTATTGGTGCAGGAAATGAAAGAAATATGACTGAAAAAGAAAAATGTATAACAAGAAAGAAAGGAAATAAACAGGACATAAATTCAAAAAGAAAAACATAAAAGAAGGAGAAATAGCTACGGCGAAAGAAAAAAAAACCTAGAGTAATGGTTCGAGAGGAGGGAAAAAGTGAGATGCAATTGGGAAGAAAAAGTAGGAAGGAAGAGAAATTATAAAAGAAAAATGACAAAAACATGGTTAGAAAGAAAAAAAGATGAATAAATGGTAAAATTAATAAATCAATTAAAAGAAAGAAAGAAAGAAAGAAAGAAAGAAAGAAATGGGGGAAGTATTAGAAAGAAAGAAAGAAAGAAAGAAAGAAAGAAAGAAAGAAAAAAAGAAAGAAAGAAAGTGAGCGAGCTAAATATTTGAAAGAATGAAAAAATATAAGAATGAAAGAAAGAAAGAAAGAAAGAAGGCAGGAAAGAAAGAAAGTGAACGAGCTAAATGTTTGAAAGAAAGAGAAAATGTAAGAAAGAAAGAAAGAAAGAAAGAAAGAAAGAAAGAAAGAAAGATCAATAGAAAAAATCGTTGGAAGGGAAGAAAATGGCGGGCGTATTATTACTTTTTTTGTTCATACTTTGGTTTTTGCATCATTCTAAATAGGAAATTGCCTCTGATATATTAATCCTGCAAGTAACACTTTGTCATATCAGTTTAATGCGCTCCTGAGCGGTGTGGTTGGGGATCCGAGCAGAGGGTTGTCGACTTGAAACTGTTCCGGGTCGACTTTATTTATATAAGATTCTCGCGTGATGTGCATTCTTTTTTTATTTCATTTATTTCGTTTTTAAATCTATCCATTTAGACACTTACGTCTCGCTACTGAAGGACACATCGAAGTCACACAACAGAATCTGGTAAACGTTACTTGCTAAGTCATATAAAAAAATTGCGTAGCATGTTATAAATTATGCTTTTTCTGCATACCTTTCTGTCTATCTGTCACCCCCTATCCAACAACTTGCTCGTTCGCTCAACCTTTGGTTATCAAGAATATTTGTTTGCTATTAAATGGCATATCAATCTTCTCGGGTCATTTAATGACAAATCCATCCTTATTTTTTAGAAGAACTTTAGTGGTACTATTTAACCCATATATTGGAGGATCAGGGGTTTCATGCCTTTGCCAATGGGATTTGCTCAAAAGTTAGCGTGATTTGCTTTCGAGCTGGCATATTACGATTCTGTAGTCAAGCGCTTTAACCATTACATCAGTATCTAGGATATAATTAGTTCTCAGTAATTTTTGGCCTGATGACTAGAGTGTTCGCCAATGGTCCGAGAGACCGGAGTTCAATTCCAGGTCGGGTCATACCAAAGATTCAAAAAATGGTACTTGATGACGACTTGCTTAATACAGCATTATAAGGTAACGATCAAGGGTAAAGTAAAGCAATCCAGGGAATTGAGTAGAGCTATCCCCTACATCTCGGTGTAGTAGCTATTAAAAAGAAAGCCTTCGGGTCACCCTCGACTAAGGTCACCAACTTTACTTATGTTCCCAACCACTGCTTTGTAAAAACCAGTAATATAAATAATTTGTGTATATAATGTGAACTGTGAATCAGCTCTATAATTATTTACTCCTTCAGAGTTTTTTACATCAGTGTTAGCTGATGGTTTTTCATTGGAGTTTGAGTGACAGCAAGTCTCCTCAAGTCTCCAGGACTCGTCTCAGTATTCTGGTCGTTCCCTATTATTATTATTATTCTTATACTCCTTTAGAGTTTTTCACATCAGTGTCAGCTGATGCTTTTTCACTGGAGTTTGAGTGACAGCAAGTCTACTCAAGTCTCCAGGACTCGTCTCAGGATTCTGGCCGTTCTTATCAATGCTATCGTTTGGATAGTCTTTACCCGTCCGCCAACTTCCAAATCCTCCAGGCCTTTTAATAATCCTTTAGTTATTGTGCCTAACGCACCAATCACAATCGGCACAATCGTTACTTTCATGTTCCACAGTTTGTTTTTTTTAATTCTCTAGCAAGGTCGAGGTGCTTATCCTTTATTTCACTTTCCTTCAGATTTATTCTGTGGTCCGCCGGGACAGCAAAGTCCACAATTTTACAGATTCTCTTTGTCTTTTGTTGATTATTATGAGGTCTGGTCTTCTGGCCGGGATTAGGTGATCCGTTCTTATGCTAAAGTCCCATAGGAGTTTATGCGAGTCATTTTCGTATTATTATTATTATTATTATTATTATTATTATTATTATTATTTTACTGATTTGAAAGTCTTTCACACCAGCGTTAACAGATGGTTTTTCTCTGGAGTTTGATTGGTTTGTTCATTGGGTTTTATGGCATATCAACCTTTGTAGGTTATTTGATGCCAAATCCATTTTTATCTGAATAATCAGTTTTATTTAAAACAATTTAGTTTAGCATGAGTACACAATTTAATTGTCTGAATCATTTCCATTTCAAACAACAAGCAGTTATATATAACAATTCAGTTTAGTTTAAGTACAGTTTCAATGTCAAAAACACTTCAATTTCAAACTATTCAGTTTAGCATAAGTACGCAGTTTAAATGTAAGTACAGTTTAATAATGAAAAACATTCCTATTTCTAGCTATTCAGTTTTGACAAGTAGTTTTAATTCAGCTAATTCAGTTTACTATAAATACAGATTTTGTTTAAGCATAAGCTCGCCGTTTAAATGTAAGTACGGTTTAATTGTCGAAAACATTTTTATTTCAAGCTATTCAGTTTAATCAAACAATTCACTTTAGCATAAGTATGCCGTTCGTCCTAGCAAATCCATAGATAGGGCCCTATCAGGTGTTACAACTCCGGACCTGAGTGAACCTGGGAGCAATGGCAATGAAG
Organism: Sepioteuthis lessoniana; assembly: GCA_963585895.1. Lineage (NCBI taxonomy): Eukaryota > Metazoa > Mollusca > Cephalopoda > Myopsida > Loliginidae > Sepioteuthis > Sepioteuthis lessoniana. Next base: position 89,079,261 of record OY757914.1, on the reverse strand, counting down.
GGGTGTTCCGTATTCCCCAAAGCCCCAGCATTACTGGGAGCTCACCATCAGACTGTTTAGTGTCATAACCCGGACACTCGTTGGCGGGGGGTCTTACCCCTCTGCACAGGTGCAGTCATCTGACCGGGCAATACACAAAGTTAAATGTCAAACAGTTTTATTTCAGATAATTCAGTTTAGCATAAGTATACATTTTAGACGTTAAAAGAGTTCTATTTCGAGCAATTCAGTTTAGCATTAGTACGCAGTTTAAATGTCAAAACAGTTCTATTTCAAACAATTCAGTTTAACATAAATACGCAGTTTAAATGCAAAAATCAGTATAGTGAGGGAAGCACGATTTAGTTCTATCTAACCCATAGATAGGTCCCTTATCAGGTACTACCACTCCGGGATAGAGTGGACCTGGGAGATATGGCAATAAAGGGGTACTCTGCATTCCCCAAAGCTCAAGCATTCCTTGAGCCTCACCATCAGATTGTTTACTGTCATATCTAGGACACTCGTTGTGGGTGGTCTTACCCTTCTGCAGAGGTGCAGTCGGAGTATTCTACAGCCACAGCCGACTGGGCGATCTCTGGAGTTTGAGCAAGAGCAAGTCTCCTCAAGTCTCCCGGCCAATTCTCAGTATTCTGGCCGACCTTAATAATGCAGTGGGCTGGATTGTCTCGAGTCGTCTTCGAATTTCCAACTCTTCCAGCCACTTTTTCAAGACTTTCGGGACCGTTCCAAGCGCATGATTTTTAACTAATATCACCGTTACCTTCATGTTCCACAGCTTTCGTTGTGTTTCTCTGTGTTTCCAATCGAATTTCCCATCCAGATTTTGATTTTTTCTTTGTGCTCTTTAAGGGAATCCCGATTTTCTCATAAACTAATTTCGCTCCTGCATAAATTAGTTCATTAAATTCGGTAATGTTTTTTGTTGATATATATGTTATTACTTGGTTTATTTTTCATTTTCCGTCATGACTATTCCCCATTCTATGTTTCTTAGTGATGGTAAGGTAGTATTTTTCCCTTTAACAATTCTCTTTAAATTTTCCCGATTTATTTTTGTTCTTGTGTTAGTGGTTGCTCTGTGTTGTTTCAGTGCGTGGTCTTTCTATGTTCCATGGTTGGCGGTTCATTTTGGTTAGAGTGTTCTCGCTTGCCAATACTTGTCTGATACCGTATTAGTGTTTTGTTCATTATTTGTTTTCAGGCGTATTTCTAGTATTTCTAAAATCATCCAATTTACTCTCAAAATTTTTCTTACAATTATTGCTTTTCATCTGATTTGGCGTTTTGTTCCAAAAATACAAGGTGGAACGATAAAATCGTCGTCCTAAAGAAAACAACACTACAGCTTTATTTTAAACTTTTATTGAAAAAATCAATTCAGGTAACTTGATTATGTAGTAGAGCTGACATCTATTCAATGTAGCCGCCTTCAGCCTCAATCACCGCCTCGATACGGATCCGGAACTGGGAGCATGCCTTTTCCACAAGCGCCGGCGGGAGCTCGGCGAATACACGGCGGATGGCAGCGATCAGGCTGGCTTTGGTGCTGTGGGAGTTCATGTTGGTGATGTTCTCGACTAATGACCAAACGAAGTAGCCCAGCGTGTTCAGGTCGGGGAAGGAGGGGGCAGTGAGAAAAGGGTAAAAAGTCGTAGCACTCCTTCTGAAGCCAAGTTTGGGTCTCTTTGAACTTGTGGGCCGGCGCCGAGTCCTGTTGCCACACCCAGGGTCTGCCACCAGCCACCTGATTGCAGCAAGGGATCACCACACTCTTCAGCACATCCAGGTACACTTTGGTGTTGACTTTCAAGCCGACTTCGAAGATGTGAGGTGGTATGATGTAGCCCTCACTTGAATCACACCAAAGACCATAACTGTAGCCGGAAACTTTGTTTTCATCAGCCTGGGCACGTCCCTGTTATTCATGGCAATCCAGATTTGCATTTTGAGGGTGCTGGCAATGGTCCTGTTGTCATAACTTGGATCGGTAGAGAGCATGTGTTGTACAGCGGAGCATCTCCGATCTCGCTTGTTGAACATTGTGTCACTTTCAGATATGATAGAAGGCTCCTATCGCTCTTGGGATTTGTACACATTTGGCCAACTAGTAAATGGTCTGCAACAAGAAAAGAAAACCGGTTTTCATTAAATGGAAATGGAATCATGTCTTTTCTAGGGCGATAATTTTATCGTTCCACCATGTATAAGCTCTATTAGCACAAGATCCAGTTTGTTTATAGAATTAGATTTTGAAATCTGCCTTGACAAAACATCTCCAGTGGTAGAAAAAATTTAAAAAAAACATGTCTACCATAATTAGAAATCCCATTTATTATTTTGAAATCACCTCTTTTTTCTTCCTAGAAAACTCGTTAACTTCTATTTATCCAATCTTTCCCTGTAGCAGTAGTCTTTTACTCTTTTTTATTAGTTTTATCACTGTTCTTATTATGCACCCCTACCCCCAGTCTCGATATTACACTCCAATTTCTATGTCTAGACACAGAAGCCCAGGACTGGGTATAATATTCTATACGAAGTCAAATGGTTTTATGAATTTTTAAAACAACATTTACCTCCCATGAATTAAAATTTCTAACCATCAATCCATTCATTCCATAAACTTAACCTACTCGCTTTAAAATGCCACTGTACAAAATGTATTGGTATCTTCATTTTCTCGTGATTATGCATTTATTTCAATTTAAGGTCTTTGGTGAAATTGGTTCGAACATGTCACTGTAATGAGTTTCACAATCTGAAAATAACTTTCAAATAATTTTATTAAACTTTCCTTCAAATTTGTAGTTAAAGTTAAAATCAGACTTCGAGATATGTTTCTTAAATGCATGAATTAAATTTGCTTTCTCTCCAACGATTTTTATTATTTGTCTTTTTCCATACCCTCTTTTTTTTATTTATTTCTTCTTTTATTCTTTCATCATTTCTGAAATTTTCTTCTTTTTCTCTTTCTTCCTTTATTCTTTCATCGTTTCTGAAACTTTTTTCTTCCTGTCTTTCTTTCTTCTTTATTCTTTCATCATTTTTTAAACGTTCTTCTTTCTCTCTTTCTTTCTTCCATCCTCTATCATTCCTTCCTCTTTCTTCTATACAAGCATTTTTTCTTTCTTTGCTTTTTCCTTTCTTTTACTTTCTACATTCTTTCTCACTTTTTGACATTACATCAATTTGGTTTTTTTCTTCTTCTCTTTCTCTATTCTTTCTTTCTTTCTTTCTTTCTTTCTTTCAGGAATTTTTTCTTTCTTTCTCTATTCATTATGAAAAGCACTATCTTGCATGAATATTCTTGAATATATTATTTGAATTACTACTTCTTGGTTGCGACATGTACCATCCAAAAACCTCCTGTTCAAGACTTAATAATTATCTGCATTTATCTTTGTACCATCACCAGCATAAAGAGAACTTTAATTTCATAGCCAACAAACCAATACCTCCTCCCCTACCATTGTCGTCTTTGTCGTATTAATCAAAGGATACGATCTCACCCCACAAACACACCAGTCATCAAACAAAACCTTCATCAATAAAAATGACAATTGAGAAATCAATTTCCATGTACTTGTTCGTGTAACTTTCTCTCTGTTTGTAATGTTTACGTAAATTTGACTTTAATTGCTTTCTTGTCATTAACAAGCACTCTTAATATTCTCTTTCTTTTCTCTGTTAATATTCGCAACATCCACTTCTTCCCGTTGTTGATCGAAAAAAATTATTATCTTAAACCCACTCACACTTTTTCCTCGTTTCTTTAAATTTAAATTAATTATTAAATAAAAACATTCTTACAAGTTTCTGGTTTATTTATTAATGGTATAGCAACTTTAGTGAGTTAGTTGATGTCAAAGTCATGTTTGTGGAAGAAAATACTGTTCATATTGAACCCATAGCAGCTAAGGATGCGGGTATTCACACCTTTCTCAGGGACATTACTTCGAAAGTGAACTTAATAGCATTTCTTGAGCCTAAACTAGCTTATTACAACGTCGCAGTCCAGCACGTTCACTAATACGCCACGGGGAGCCTTAACAATATTAAAACTCCACAGAAATAAGTTATCGGTCCGAGCTATTAAAAAATAACACCAGCCTGCACTTCTGGTGTAACCTGAGAAAGCGTCACTCATATCAAATGGAAGGGGAAGTAAGGAGTTCTTTGAACCCAATTATATATATATATATATATATATATATTTCCAACTCCCAACTCCGGTTTATGTGACCGGTTTGCATTATTTCTTAATGAAATTATTGCTCTGTAATGTCTGTTACATTGAGCTCTTTACCAGGAAAATCTGAATGTTCGCTTTTGAATAGTTTCCTTGTCCTGATGGAATTACTCCCAGCTCTGGTTTAACTGGACCAAATAATACTTATGTATATATATATATATATATATATACTTCAAGAAATATGCGAAAATAGGAGATTTACAATATGAAGAAATGTTATTGAAATCGCAAGAGCCTTTTCATCTGAGATTTGTCAAGCGACAACCTTCAGAAGTTGTTAAGAAAACAATGTCATCATCATCATGATGTCTCACCATCAGCAAGGATATCCCTGATCCTTTCCCGCCACGCTTCTCTATCGTCCATTGCTTCCGGCTGGTCTTCAAGGCTACATCATGTATTGGCACAGAGTTGTTGTATGTGTGTTCTAGCTGGTCGTTCTGTCTTTGCTTGTCCATGTGAAGGGTTCCACAGGAGAACGTCACTTATGAGTTCGTAAAAAAAAGACAATTCTCTCCTTTTTTCTTGCCACCATTTTAGTTTTCAACCCTCTTTTAATATATCTTATTTACATTGATTTTTAAATCACTTCTAAAGGTTGTCGCATGACAAATCTCAGATGAATGGGCCCTTGCGATTTAATAAAATTTCTTCATATAGTAAATACCCTATTTTCGCATATGTTTTAAGTATTTGTCTACGTAAATTTTCATGTACCAACAATTCGTATATATATATATATATAGAGAGAGAGAGAGAGAGAAATATATTAGTCTTAATAGTTATCTTCGTTGGAAATTGACACAGTCACTAGAGATCAAATCCTCGACGATTCTATTTGCATTTCACACATCTCAAATACACTTGGGTAAGATATGAATCCAACTGTCTTTCCTACAGCGATGAGTAAATAGCAGGGCAGACTGGACTCTTTAATCTTCGTATAGCAAAAAGTGAAGGAGAAGAAAAACTCCGAATTCAGACCTGTCATACTCCTCTTTTTTTTTAAAGAGGAGTATGACACAGCCAGCTCGTGAGAAGATTCTGAATATATATATATATATATATATATATATATATATATATATATATATATATATATATATGTGTATACATTACCAATCAAAAGTTTTTGTCCACCTTCGAAAGTTTTTCTTCCTCACCCTAAAAATATTATTTTTAATGAAACAAGTTAAGCAACACATTTGATGGTGGGTGGTGGGTTAACAACGAACAAACGAAGAAAAGTTGCGTGAAGAGTCATTTACTGAGTCTAACGAAGATGGTCATCACGTGATGTCCGTAGTCCATTTTTCCTGCCCACACAGCCTCAAAGATTGAACTGTGCGTGAATGATTGAACGAAAAGCCCTAAGGCTAAAACAAGTTTTGTTTTGTGTTTTTTACTTCTCATCTGACGAATAGCCAGCGCCAACATAGCAGTCCCCGTACATTACTGATAACGACAAACATCATTTTATGACGAGCAGAGCTAAAGAAAGAGCGAAAGAAAATTATTATATATGTATATATACATAGTCATCCACAGACAGACTGTTTCGTTATATCGCAACTCTTCAGTGTGGCTAAACACGCTAGATTCCCGAAGCTGGGATCGAAATCCGGCTGACTCAAACGCCAAACCAAGATTCTACAACTACCACAAGTGCAAGTGATGGAAATTTAAACGCTTATGTATCACATTTGTTTTGTTTACATATATCCACTTAACGGCTACTGACAGTTCAATTCATTTGAAGAGCCTTGCTTTACGCTAGTGGCAACTATTACTTTCCTCGCTAGAGAGCTTAACACCACAGGGGTAGGGGAGTCCGTTATATATATATATATATATATATATATATATATATATATATATAAAGGAAATGTGTTACGTTAGTTTTTTTTAAGTAAATTTTCTAACTCTGGTTTCATCACAGAGATGGTAAACTGAACGGCAAAGACATGATAAAATTTTAAATCGTATATTTTGAAATATTGTCTTTTATGGGTCTGTTTAAAAATTCAATTTATTTTGGTGTCATTTTTTTTCTTCGCTACAACGCTTAAACTACCGTTCTTTTTATTATGCGCACAGTGTTTTTTTTGGTTTTTTTTTTTTAGCTTCCTTATTTGGTTCATTGATTTGATGATTTTAACAGCACTCATGTCAACCCGTGTTGGGTTATTTATGCGTCGATGTTATGGAATTGCGTTGTACATTTATACACGTCAGAGCAATGCGAATGAAGAGGTACTTCACATTCCACAGATCTCAAATAACTGGAGCCACACCATCATATGCAATTAAGTCATACCAAAATACCCACTCTTTTGTCTGAAAGGGATACAATCAGCATATCTGATAGGGCTGATTTGGTAATCAAAGTAAATTTTCCACTTTTATATCTATCGAAATCGACACATCGACATATATATTTAGTTCTTAATCGTTAAGGATTTAATTATTTTCGTCATTGAAGATATTTTTGGGAAGCAATAAAAGAAACAAAAAAAAAAAAAACCAAAGGATGATTTTTCGTTTCCTATTTCTATGTAATCATTGGATTATTTATTTTTATTTTGTTTTCAAATGACAGAGTTTTTTCTCTCCAAGAAACGCTGAGGGATTTATTACATTTTTTCTTACTTTAATCTATCAGAGTTTATTGCTTTTTTCTTTTCTTATGAATCTCGAAATCGATGTTAATTTCCTCTCTCTCTCTCTCTCTCTCTCTCTATATATATATATATATATATATATATATATATATGATGTGACAAAAGTGATTAATAAAGTTTATAGATTTGAAATTTTATAGGAAGAATAAAGGATTGACGAAAATAATAAATCAACGTGTTAATTTCCTCTCTGTTTCTAAAATAAATGTATATATATATATATATATATATATATATATATATATATATATATATATACCGCTATGCAATAGGTTCCTACCCACTCACCATCTCTTCTATCAACCCCCAAGCGCTGATGTAGAGATTTGACAGAAATATTTGGTTGGAGGTTATTCTTCATTGAAGTAAGGGGTGTGAACGTTTGCATTATGAGTTTTTGAAGTTACATATCTGGTGTGCTGCTTGACAGTTCTATGTTCTTGAGTTTAACTTTTGCTTTTTTGATTCGTCAAAATATATAATTTACTGATGATAAATTATCCCGTGTTTTCCGTTCTTCGTGTTTTTACGTCCTTAAAGAATAAAGATTTCGATCCTCTTATACCTAACATTTTCTCAAGATGCTACGATAAATGCTCGGTAAGACTTCGATCAAGGTTATCAGATTTACCCAACCCCTCCGCTCAGGCAGGATATGACACAAGGTCAATTTTTAAGCGGAGTTTAACAGGTTTGAATTTAGGGTTTTCCTTCTCACCCAGGCTGAAGAACCTAGTCTGCCCTACTATTTACCTATAGCTGGAGGGAGAATTAGTGGATTCATACCTTTCCCAAGGGTATTAGTGCTATGTGAAATGCAATCAGTCTTATCCAGGATTTGAACTCGTGTTGCCGTGTCCATTTCCAACGACGATAACCATTACACCACGGTCACCTCCTTCGATCAAGATTATAGAAGTGTGAAAAGTCCTTGTATCAAAGTATCTTGTTTACTCTTGTAAAAATGTACAGGTGTGACTTACAGCCCCATTTTCTTGATAAAGTAGTAATTTACAAAGCTTTTATTTAGATGTGGTACGAAGCCGTATGAATGGATCACCCCATGAGACTCTAACTCACTTGTATAGTTTTGCAGGTCTAGCTTGCTAGCCATTATACCACCCGAAGCTCCCAATTTTTTTGATAAAGTACTATGTTCCTATCAACTCACGCGTTACAATAGACAATGGTCGATTTTCAATTATTTCATTGTATTCAAAACTTCTCCACTGAAATTTACCTCTGATATTCCCGCTGTCCTTGCTGTACCAACTAATCTGATTTCTCTCTGTTTTACTGTTTTCTGAAAACAAACTGGGTCCCATGATATAAATTTTTCATTCTCCTGACATAAATTGTCCTTAATTAAGAAAACTGAGATAATTGGCTTTCATCAGACTATAATATTGATTACAAACATCATCCCTTTTCTGGGAAGTTGATATCACTGATCATTAGTTTTCTTGTTACTATTCGTTCATATCCATCTTTCCGGAATCTTCTCATTAAATATTTACATTTATTCACCAGAATAACAATGTCTCTCACAATTGAAAGATGATTTTTGATGCATTCTCTTTTAACTGCTCTCTTTATTCGTTCAAAAGCTTTCAGTGGTTACCCAGGTCGCTTTTTCACACAACAATCCTCCCCCTCCTGCTCTATCCAGCTCTTGAACATATTATTTATACTTTGATGAAAAAGGTGGAAACTATTCACCGTCTCTTTATTAGTCTTACGACATGATTATCATACTATAATTTTTAATATTATTCCCTATTATTCCCTATTATTCAGGGTCAAATCCCTTAAATGTTCCATTAATTTGGTTTGGTTTGGTTTGGTTTCTTTGTTTAATGGCATATGAATTTCCGTGGGTTATTTACTTTCAAAACCATTCTTGGGGAACTATAGTGCTACTATTTAACCCATAGATTGGGGACGTGATAAGGGGGTGTTCAGACGATTCCCAGCATATAATCCAAAAGTGAACGTACTACTGCGACTGGAGTTCGAACCTACGACGATGTTGAAATCCAACCTATTAAGTACTACACGATGGGTACTCCCTTTTTTAAATGTGATAGTATTTCAAATTCTAAATTGATGGCTTAGAATTTTTAAAGAATAATATCTGAAATTTCAGAAATCATAGTGACTTTGAAATTATCATGTACCACTCTAATTTATTGATTGATAGATTGGGTTATTTTATACCTAAAGGTTAGGGAATCGCGCTATTTGTACGTTCATATTTAGATCTTTAGAGTAGTTTAATCTTTAGTGGCTTATGTTTCACATGGTTCTATCGAAGAGGAAAAATATTTAAACAGCTCTATGTGACCCATAAATCAGACGCTAACCGGTACTACCACTCCAGGTTAAAGTGGACAGACGATAATGATAACGACTGGTTATAACACGTTCTCGAGACTTCCAGGAGTGGAGCTTCACCAACTAATTCAGTAAAGTGTCATACCCAAAACACCTTATTTGGGGGGCACCACTCTGCAGGGGATACAGCCAATGTATACTAAGCACAACTGATACCGCAAGACCACCCTGAATATGTCAACGTAATCCAGCAAAAAATGGCATATCATTGCGAGGTTCATATCTGAGCAATACACTGTAATTATTCTAATATCAAGAATAAACCAATATCCAGTTTAGTTTATAAGTGAATAATCATTTGCTGGAATCTGCATTTACGCTGAACATAAATTTTGGATTAAGCAAATTTTCAGTTTAACAGATATAACAACGAAATGCCAATTAGAATAATTTGTTCTTTCTTAAGATATTTCTAGTTCTAATTAATTAGAACTAGAAATATCATCAGTATCTGCAGTTGCAACAGGAACTCGACAGGTTCACTGATCGTCTAGATTTTTGAATAATAATTTATGATACGATAATTGATTCTTGGTATTGTTGTTAATGAGTTAATTATTGGATATCCCTAACGTATCCCACATGCCTGCCTCAAATCAAACATTTCCTTGCATGACGGTTAGTTCTTGATGGAGCCTTAAGAAAACCATTGATAAAATAACGATGAAAAGGATTCACCTAAAATTAAAAAGTAATAAGATATAGTGAAGATAATTATTAGAATAATAATAATAATAATAATAATAATAATAATAATAATACGGATCTCCAAATCTCGGCCAGAAAACCAGACTTAATAATAATCAACAAAAAAAAAGAGAGAACATGCAAAATAGTCGACTTTGCTGTCCCGGCTGACCAAAGAATAAAACTGAAAGGATGTGAAAAGAAGGATAAGTACCTCGACTTTGCTAGGGAATTGAAAAAAATGTGGAACATGCAAGTGACAATTATACCAATTGTAATTGGTGCGTTTAGAACAGTAACTAAAGGATTACAAAAGGGACTAGAGGACTTGGAAGTTGGCGGACGAGTGGAGACCATCCAAACGACAGCATTATTGAGAACGGCCAGAATACTGAGAAGAGTCCTGGAGACTTGAGGAGACTTGCTGTCACTCAAACTCCATTAAAAGACCATCAGATGACGCTGATGTGAAAAACTCTAAAGGAGTAAATAATAATGGTGGACGGGTAGAGACTATCCGAATGACAGCATTACTGAGAACAGCCAGAATACTGAGAAGTGTCCTGGAGACTTGAGGAGAATTGCTGTCACTCAAACTCCAGTGAAAGACCATCAGCTGACACTGATGTGAAAAACTCTAAAGGAGTATAATAATAATAATAATAATAATAATAATAATAATAATAATAATAGAGAACGGCCAGAATCCTGAGACGAGTCCTGAAGACTTGAGGAGAGTTGCTGTCACTCCAGTGAAATACCATCAGCTAACGCTGATGTGAAAACTCTAAAGCAGTAAATAATAAGAGAAAGTAAATCTACTGAAATAGTTACACAAAACAACGCCACAGGAACCAATTATATTAAAACGAAAATCCACAATATGCAACAGAATAAAAAGTGCAGATTATGCAGAAAAAGAGATGAAACGGTTAATCACATTACGAATTCAGCAAACTACCGCGAAAGGAGTACAATACGAGGCATGACTGGATGGGAAAGATAATTTACTAGGGATATTACAAGATATTAAAATTGCACTATACTACTAAATGATATATGCACAAACAAGAATCCACCCAAGAAAATTAACAGCAAAATTCACTTGATGACAATTCTTTGTACTTCTTGTTAATCCAAACCAGTTCTGGTCTTCTGACCGGGATTAGGTGGTCCGTTTATATCTCAAAATCCCAGAGAATTTTATCTATCTTACTTTTGGCATTGCGCCAGACAAGATAATAAACAAACATCAATTCAGACTTTTGACTACCTACCAAATTTATTTCCTGATTAAAATGGTTTCTCGTTCTTTGTATTTTGTGGTAAATGTTGAATATCGATTGAAGCCACCAGTTCGAATTTAACAGACTCATGATAGATTCGGGCTACATATCCAATCATTAGTAAAATCTATAATATTCATGTGATATGAATAACGATGTGAATAACAAGGAACGTTTCGCTAAAGAAAACTGTAAAGAGAAGAATTCCAGAAACAGTATTTGGCTGCTTCGCGCTCTGATAAAACTAGAATTTTTAATATATTTAGAGAATGCCTTAAAACTTTGTGTAAAGGTTCACACTGGTATCCTGTTTTTCAGAATCCTATGAGAATTAGCGAATTAAAGTAGTAAAACCTTTTGTAATATATATATATAAGCTTGGCTTGACGTTTGAGTCAACCGGGTTTCGATCCCAGCTACGGGAAGCTAATGTCTATCCACACAAATGAGTTCTGATAGAACGAAACAGATCTGTCTGTGGAGGACTATATATATATATATATATATGTGTATGTATGTATGTATGTATGTCTACATCTCTGAGAGGAAGCTTGATAACTTTTATCGCTTAGAACATTCGGACCATTGTAATCTACATTGTAATGCTGAGAACGACTCGGCTGATTTTACCAGTAGGCACAACGGTTATAGACATTTTATTGAAAAGTGCTTCTAAGTGAAATCATCTAGTTTGATTGGGTTTTATGGCACATCGACGACCATAGGTCATTTTATGCCAAATCCATTTTTATACAAATGATCAGATCTATTTCAAACAATTCAGTTTAGCATAAGTACAGTTTTTGTTTACACACTGTTAAATGTCAAACCAGTTCTATTTCAAATAATTCAGTTTAGCTTTAGTACACTGTTTAAACACAGTAAAATGTAAGAACAGTTAATTTCAAACAATTCAGTTTAGCGTGATTACGCAGATTAGTTCTATTTGACCCATAGATAGGACCCTATCTGCTGCTACAAAGCCTGGCCAGAGTGGACCTGGGAGCGATGACAGTAGAGGACTACTCCGCATCCCCGCAAAACTCCATCATTACTAGAGCCTCACTATCAGATTGTTTAGGACAACTTAAGTCACGTCTATTCCGCATGTCGTTTAAACACCCAACGTGGCACCATGGTTATAACACCCAACATGGTGTTCTAACAACCTACATGATACCATGTTTACAACGTCCAACATCATGTTCATTTATTAAAAAAAGTCTCTGACGATGAAGATTTGGTTTCAAATTAATTAGACTCAAAAAATTATTATTTCGCATTACAATATCCCTCAAAATTAATTTAATACTATATATATATATATATATATATATATATATATAATTTGATGAAAATGTATCGTGACCGATGTTTTAATTTTTAAGAAATTAAATGTAAGATTTAGATTAGTCATGTGTATAGCTGACCAGTATATTCAATAAAGTGCCGAAGTAAAGATATCAAGTCTATAGTCTTGACGCTCCAGAGCCAATTTGAAAAAAGATTAATGCAACCATCCTTGATATTTCTTAAATGATATGCTTTGGGGAAACAAAGAGCTTTCTAAGCGAAACATTTTTCTCTATCACCCGACATAATTCTGTAATTTTCTTCCGTTTACCTAAATTGAGAAAAGGGTAAACGATTTGAGGTTATAGTTGACTTAAAGAAATACACCGAAGTAGATTCGTTAGATATCAGAAAGAAAACTTTGGAGGATGCTTTGAGTAATAAAAAAAGGTTTCTTTCTTTGTTTTAAGTTCATATGAACATTCGTGGTCATCAAAGTCATCCTTGGAGAAGAATAGTACAATATAACTGTGGGTATAAAGGGTTCGGTTTGGTTTGGTTTCTTTGTTTAATGGCATATCAACCTTTGTTGGTCATTTAATGTCAAAGCCATTCTCCTAGAAGAACAGTAGTGGTACTATTTAACCCATAGCTGGGAGGATAAGGGGGTTCATACCTTTCCCAAGGGTATTCGCCCGAAAGTGAACGTAATAGCACGACTGGAGTACGAACTCGCTAACTATGACTCCGCAGTCCATCGCTTTAACCATTACACCACGAGGACACCTCTTATAAAGGGTTCATTACTTTCTCAAAGCTATTAGTACGAAAGTGAACGTAATAGTACGACTGAATATCGAACTCGCAAACTTCGAAGCCACACTCCAGCCATTATGCCACTCGAACTTGGGTACCCAGCCTTACATAAAAAAAAAACGTGCTGAAAATAAGTGTATTGAATACCAAGAAAACTATTATAAAGAATATCAATATCTTTTCTTTAATTGCTTCTCTTAGCAAGTACAGAAGATATAATCCTGTCTTTTTCAATTCACCTTCTTGATTGTTATAAGAAGCAAACGTTACTTATACATATACATATATAATGTTTGATTCTTGTTACCTAAAAAGTGTGTTAAAAAACGATCAAGACTGAACCAAGAGGCTCAATGATTTTAAAGGCAGGCATGCTTTCTCCGTTCCCTCGTTTGTTACAAAACAGAATTTTCTCTAACTCCAACTCAGCTGCCCACTTTTGGCATTGTGCCAGACCCAACAAAGGTTATCAAACATCAATTCAGGCTTTTCACTATCTAACAATTTTATTTCCTGACTAAAATGTTCTCTTGTTCTTTGTATTTTGTAGTCGATATTTGCCCAGAAATCGAAGCCACGAGTTCGAATATAACAGGATTTACACGCATCGTTGATTCGGGCTACTCAGCCAAACTTTAGTAAAATCTATAATATCCCCGTGATATGAATAACAGTATATCTCCTTAGGAACGTTTTGCTAAATAAAACTATCAAGTGACTGATTCCAGGAACAGTATTTGGAAGCTTCGAGGTTTGATAAAACTAGAATTTAACATATTTATTTTCAATGAATACAGAAGGAGATCAATGTCACTTTATTTTCCTGTTTCTCAGTATCCCATTTGAGTTAATGAAAAACCAGAGATAAGTGTGTTAGTATCCCATTTGAGTTGGTGTGTCAGTACCAGAGATAAGTGTGTCAGTATCCCATTTGAGTTAGTGAAAAAACAGAGATAAGTGTGTGTGTGTATATATATATATATACACACACAGAGAGACACAAATATATATATATATATATATATATATATATATATATATATATATATATATATATATATATATATGAAAATGATTAGGTCCACAAAGACAGTTATATTTACTTCCTACACGTGTTTCCAGCCTATGGAAAAAAAGCAAATTTCTAATAAATATAGAAAATTTTTAAGAAGCTAAAAACTAGTATCTTACGAGGGGCAATGAATGAGTTGTAGATTTCTACCGGGTAAAATATTCCAAATTACAAAGACTATCACAAAGTATTTCACTGTTTTAATAATAAATCAAAAATAATTAATTTAAAGACTTTTCTTAATTCTACCAGCAAATTTTCGCATTTCAAGAGTAAATAAAAAAAAATAAAGAATGTCTAATACTATTTTCTATACTAAAAAAGTTGTTATTTTGTGAAGTGGTGTCTTTTTCGGAGGAACGGGTTGACCTTCCATACTAATAATTTTGACGAAACTAAAGTGCACTTTAATAGTTATATATAAAATGACGGATAAAATATCTTGTCATTGATTTTTAGCGACTATTTTGATTTAAATAACATAGTAACTGATATAGTTATGAACGTATAACTAACAATTTTTGGCATAGAAAGGTTTATTAATAATTCTAATGACTGATTTAATTCAGGAAACGTTTTTTAAGTATTCTAAAATTTTACTAACAAATTTTTTAATTGACCTAACCTTAGTAGTAATCAACTTTTGGTGAATTTGAATCTTTAAAATGTATAAATAATAAATTAGATATGGAATGCTATTTTGTTTTTAATACTGATAATTAATGATCGTTCATATAAAGGTAATATCGAAAAATTCTTTAAAATAATTGCTTTGATTAATTCTGATTTGTTTTAATGAAAAAAAAAGGCAAATTTTTGTTAGTAACTATAGTATGCCATTAAACTAAAAAATAAACCAACCAAGAAAATACTAAAACTTAAAACTCATTGAACAGTAACGCTTAAAACAAATGGCCCTCACTGCTCAGTCGGTCAAGAATCAGACTTTTAAGTAAGAATGTAATCTGAAGGTCTATGTTTCGAGTGCTCATACGGCTTTCCAATTTTTTAAAAAATCTAATACAATCCATAGAAATACTTGAAACAATAAAAATTAGCTATTATTTTTTTTTAATCACGCCTGTATACAAAACTATTTTATAACAGTATAAAATGGATTATTATGATGATTATTATTATTATTATTATTATTATTATTACTGACTGAACTTTAAAAAGCATTTTTTTTTAATTAAAAGTCAGGCAGCTTTATTCAAGACACTTGTTTGAGGCGCTGTTCAATCAGTAGGGGTATATGATATGGCATATACTTTCTCAATCTGTAGAATGATAGCACTCGAGGTATAATGATTACCATAGTAGAAATTCGACATGGAAACCCAAGTTCAAACCCTCGACGAGGCTGACAGCATTTCATATAGCGCTAATATCAATTATTCCCCCTCCATTCATTGGCAAATAGTATTTTGTGATAGACACACTTTTAGAAAGAGAAAGAGAGGAAAAACGAAAAAGAAGAGAAAGAGAAAGCCAACGCCTACAAGAAGTCTCACACGAAATTAAAAGGAATAGTGACCTCGATTTAAACTAAATACCAAATCGGAAAAATCATTAGAGGTTCTCTGACGAAAGCCATGGGCTAGAAACACATGAAAGAACTAAATAAATAATTTTGGAAGAATATAATTCTCCTCATGAAATTCTTCATTTTAAAAAATTTACTTTTTCCTCTCTGTGCACAAACAATATATATATATATATATGTGTGTGTGTGTGTGTGTACCCATGTGTGAATATACACACAATATGAGTATTTGAAGAGACTGATTGCTCTTATCGTGAGGCCAGCTGAAATAAACTTATACTGTAGTCAAATGACGATCAATGAATTTTTTCTTTAAGAGTATATATATATATATATATATATATATATATATTAGTGAAATGAACAAATTGTTGTAAGACTTTTTTCTTAAATCAGAAAAGTGCACCAATACTAGCCACTAGAGCAGGGTGAAATCTAAAAAGATAAATATTTCTTCACCTATTTACCCCAGTTTCATAAATATAAGTTTCATATATTTATAAAAAAAATACAATATTCACATGAAACACACAAAAAATACAATATTCACATGAAACACACACACACACACACACACACACATATATATATATATATATGTATATTCCGAAAAAGTATATAGAGACCGGTGCTTTAATTTAAACGCCATGTTGGATGTTGTAACCATGATGCCACCCAACATGGTCTTCTAACACCCAACAAGACACCATGTTTACAATATCACAAAAATATTTGAACATATAACACCTAATTCATTTCAAAAAAGGTCTCTGACGATGAAGATTTTACATAGAAATTAATTTGACTCGAATAATTATTTTTTCACATTGCAATAGTCTTATAAATTAATACAATACAATAAATTAAAATAATTTGTGCAATGCCTCAAACAACATACACATACTAACACCTACATACACACGCGGGCATATATATATATATATATATATATATACACTCACATATATGAACGCACATGCTCACACACATACATGATGCACACGCTCACACGCACTATCTCACGTATATATATATATATATATATATATATATATATATATATATATATATATTTGGCAGTCTTTTTCATCGCTCTAAGGGAACCACGTAGCTTTAAGTAAATAAAAGAAGTGTTGATTATTTATTCCTCTTTATTTGTATCATATTTTTTGTTTGTTTATTTATAAAATCATATATAAATTATCAATTTTTAGATTATCATTGAATGATATATTTCTAATTACTGTTTACTATTTGCTTATCTATATTTAATCCGTTTAAATTGCTTTTTCAAATGCAATATAACAAATCCTATCTTATCGAAATAAAAGAAAATAAACTCGTTCAAAAATTTCTCATAAGAATCAAATTGTTAATATTTATTTATAATCTAACATTATACTCACACACACACACACACACACACACACATATATATATATAATCTAATTTTTATATGTGTGTATATATATATATATATATATATATATAGAGAGAGAGAGAGAGAGAGAGAGAGAAAGAGAGAGAGAGAGAGACCCTTTTTAGGTCATTATTTGCGTTGATAGGATTTTTCTCGAAATTTTCGCAGAGCTAATTTCTAAATAGTTTCAATACATGTCATTATAGTACATTAAAAGTGGTAACTTAGTGAGACTAACTAGCTACTATATTAAGCCTTTACACAGCATCATTTCCGCTATTAATGTGATAACACGTATCACCGTTTGTTCATGTTAGCTTGTACCAATGGTTAGTGCTTTTGTCCTGAAATAAGAACAACAATATTACTAATGTTGAATACCAAGACAGTTGGTCACAATCTATTAGAAAAATGTGTGCAATAGTATCTGCCAACGATCCTCGAGCGTCTAGCTAGACTAAGCTAAAGAAAGAAAGAAAGAAAGAAAGAAAGAAAGAAAATGGTGCCCGTCGTGTAATGGTTATCGTTGTAGGAAATGGACACGGCGACACGAGTTCAAATCCTGGACGAGACTGATTGCATCTCACATAGCACTAATACCCTTGGGAAAGATATGAATCAAATTATTCTTCCTCCAGCAATGGGTAAATAGTAGGGCAGACTAGGTTCTTCAGCCCTGATGAGGCAACTAGTACAGGAGAAGGAAAACTGTGAATTCAAACCTGTTAAACTCCTCTTAAAAATTGACCTTGTCTCATATCCTGCTCGAGTGGAGGGGTTGGGTTAGATAGATAGATAGATAGATAGATTAAAAAATAAGATAGAGCGATAGATAGATAGATAGATAGATATAACATTTTAAAAGTTAATAGAAACTTAAACTTGTGATTCTGTTATGGTAAAGTAGAACTGGAATACTAATTGCTTAATTTGGTTTCTCTGTTTAATGGCATATCAATTTTCGTGGGTTATTTAATGCAAAAGCCATTCCTGTTAGCAGAGGAATTAGCGAGTTCATACCGTTCTCAAGGATATTAGTTCGAAAGTTAATGTAATAGAACGGCTAGAATTCGAACTCGTTTAATATGATGTCGCAAGTCTCTCACGTTAGCCACTACGCCATGAAAACTCACCTTGGACCTTATTGTTACTTCAATTACTGACATGCATATCATTTCCAAGGACACACTCTTGTTTGTTCATAATTTAGTTAGTATGATCAAATTTCTGTTTTTTCCACAATTCCTAGTGGATCATCTCCCCTACCAAGATATGCTTGTTCTCATAAGCCTTTATGCTGCATTTGCTTATAGCGTAATCAATCGTCTCATAGCCTAATTATTATGCTGCATTTGTTTATTACGTAATTAATCTTTATGTAGCGTTATCATTATTAATAGTAAAATTAATCGCAGTCGCGTCTCCTTTGTTCTTTTGTGTCCTGTGGTGGGGCGCTCTCGACCGGCTGTGATCGCGTTGCTGCACGGTTCGGTCGGGTGTGTTCCACCACTGGATACATCACCTCTGGCCTCAGGGGGCCGTCCCCCCAGGCTTTAACCCTCTTCGGAGGGGTTGGGTTTATCGCCCGGCGCCTGAGGCGCCCCGAAAAGGGGAATGCCGACGGGGTCCGAGGCATTTTTGGAACTGCCTATCGCGTTGGGCTACGGCCCTGCGACAGGACCCACCTTAAAAACGGCCTTGTGCCATATTCGTACATTGGTGGGACGTAGGATAAATACAGCTCCTCGTATATATTTTAAAACACAAGACCTCCATTTTTTTCTTTTCTTTTGCTAGTGTTTCTTTTTTAGCAAAGGTAATTTTCTATCCTCTCTAATGTAGTGTATTCGTTTTAATAGTCGTCGATTGGGTCATCTGACGATTTAATCATGCTTGTGTGAATCACTGGCATTTGGCAACCACGTGATCAATAGCCAGTCATATTACGAATTTATTGAATAATATTGGTTCCGAAGCCAGAAATGTTTGCATGCTCGAATGAAATGGTCCCAGTTCATTTAAGCCATAATCTGCTGTATGAAAGCAAGTCTCTTTATAGAGTCCAAACGTACGTTGAGAATGTTTTTTGTTCAGATATTGGTGAAACTTCTCCACTAAAGGCTAGCAAACTTTTACTCTTAACGAATGACATGGCAGTATTTAGGAAGTCAAAAATCTTTTAATATCAGTGTTTCGCAACGTGCCTTTTCATTACTTGACTCCCGTTATAATCAGTAATAATTAATTTGGCCTGCTTAAAAATACAGTTCAATATTTTATGAGTGACTTATTAATTTCCAACGGCATGTCAACCCATCTAGTGTTTACCATAGTCGGTTGGGGTTGGAGAATATACCGATTGCATCCCAGCAGAAGGGTAAGACCCTCCCCACAACGTGTGTCCTGGATATAATACTAAACAATCTGATGGTGAGGCTCCAGTAATGGTGGAGCTTTGGGAAATGTCGAGAGCCCCTTCATTGACATTGCTCCCAGGTACACTCTGGTCCGGAGTGGGAGCACCTGATAGAGTCCTCTCTATGGATCAAATAAAACTCTTTGATATTTAAACTCTGTGCAAACAAATGACTTATGCGAAATTGAATTGTTAGAATTAGAACTCTTTGTTCATTTAACTGTGTGTAAACAAATGACTGATGTTTAATTGAATTGTTAGTGATACATAGAAATACTTGGAACCATTTAACTGCATGCAAACGAATAAGTAATCTTGTATACAATTATTCGAGTTGAATATCAATACTTGAAACTTTTTCATTGTTAGCTTGAATTGAATTATCATATCTATCAACCCCTCCGCTCGGGCAGGATATGACACAAGGTCAATTTTTAAGCGGAGTTTAACAGGTTTGACATCAGAGTTTTCCTTCTCCTAGACTAGTTGCCTTACCAAGACTGAAGAACCTAGTCTGTCCTACTATTTACCCATAGCTGGAGGGAGAATAATTGTATTCATACCTTTCCCAAGGGTATTAGTGCAATGTGAAATCCAATCAGTCTCGTTCAGGATTTGAACTCGTGTCGCTGTGTCCATTTCCCTATGACGATAACCATTACACCATCATTGGTTGTATATAGTAAGGCTAGGAACCATAACATTGTGTTCAAATTAATGAAAAGTATTCAATGAATAATTAGTTTGATCTGATTTGGTTTTGTTTGGTTTGGTTTTATGGCACATTGTAGGTTATCTAATGCCAAATCAATTTTTATATATAAAAACAATTCTATTTCAAACAATTCAGTTTTGCATAAGAACACATTTTATATGTCAAAACAATTCTATTTCAAACAATTCAGTTTAGCATAAGAACACATTTTATATGTCAAATCAATTCTATTTCAAACAATTCAGTTTAGCATTAGTACACGGTTTAAATGTCAAAAACAGTTCTTCTTCAAACAATTCAGTTTAACATAAGTACATTGTTTAGTTCTATTTGATCCATAGATGGGAATCTATCAGGTATTACCAGTCCGGGTTACAACTGACCAGGGAGCAATGGCAATGAAGGAGTACTCTGCATTTCCCAAAGCTTCAGCATTATTGGAGCCTCGTTATCAGGTTGTTTGATGTCATTAACAGGACACTCTTTGGGGGAGTCTTATCCCTCTATAGAGATGCAATCGGTATATTCTCCCGTCCCATCCGACTGGGCAGAACACTAGAAGGGCTAACATGCCGTTGAAAATTATTCAATCACTCAGCAGAGAAGCAGCCGGTGTATTTTGCAGTCTCAGCCAACTGGGCAAAGAATAATTAGTGTTAAACAGCAATACTTGTTACCACTTAAATGTCTATAAACAAATGATTAATATTGAATAGAATTATTTCTGTTAGATAGTAATAATTGAAACCTTTTAACTCTGTACAAACAATTGCATAACTAATGTGCAAGCAAATTAGTTCTAACTGAATTAAAATAAAATTACCTTCAAACTATGAGTGCAAACAAATGACCGATGCTAAATTGTGACTATATAGAGGAATAACTGGAATAATTTAACTGTATCCTAATAAATGATTAATAGTAAATAGAAATACCTGAAACCATTTAACTGTGTGCAAATAATGTTAATAATAATAATAATAATAATAATAATAATAATAATAATAATACGTATCACAGACGGTTCACCTAATCTCGGACAAAAGACCAGACCTTATAATAATCAACAAGAAAAAAGAGAATTTGCAAAATTGTCGACTTAGCTGTCCCGGCTGACCACAGAATAAAACTGAAAGAATGTGAAAAGAAGAATAAGTACTTGAACCTTATTTGGGAATTAAAAAAACTGTGAAAAATGAAGGTGACAATTATACCAATTGTGATTGGTGCTTTTGGCACAATTAAAGGGACTGGACGACTTGGAATTTGGCGGAAGATTGGAGACGATCTAAACGACAGCATTATTGAGAACGGCCAGAATACTGAGAAGATTCCTGGAGACTTGAGGAGACTTGCTGTCACTCAAAATCCCGTGAAAGACCATCAGCGTTAGCTGATGGGAAAAACTCTAAAGGAGTAAATAACAATAATAATTTTTTCAAATTTCAATTTAACTCATAGGTTGGACCTTAACAGGCATTACCACTCTGTATCTGAGGGAGACTTGAGAGTAATGCTTATGAAAGGGAACCTCAGGCGCCTCGGAGATTCAGAACTGGAGCCTCACCATCAAACATATTTCTGTTGATATACACAGTGTTTCCTTTGGGCGGGGGACTTACCCCAATGGGGTGGGAGATATAATCAGTGTGTTCTAGACCCTGCCAACAGAGTGATTCAATATCTAAGTTATTTTAGCAAAAAATAATTTATACAAAGTCATACAAAGAAATTGTCTAAAGGGTCATCTAACCTACTCGATTTAGTCCAATAAATCATTTGCCTATACCAAAATTTTATTTGTTTTTTTTCTTTTCTTTTCTTTTCTTCTTCTTCTTTTTTTTTTTTTTTTTTGTCCACTGTTATCATCAGATTAGAATTGAGTTGGTTGGTAACATGACTATAATAGAAATCGATTATTCCCTGATTTCTACAGCACTGCAGATAGTTTAATTGACTTAAGAAAATGTTGGGATATTTTACCCAAAAAGAAAGCGAAAGAGTATCTTTAAGTTAGCCTTGATTCTCAAATGAGAAGCACTTAGTTTAAAAGAAAGAAAGAAAGAAAGAAAGAAAGAAAGAAAGATTATGAAAATTAAACCAAAAATGAATGATGAAAGAATGATTTAAATGATTTCAAATTATTTAAAATGAGATGCCCTTGGTAAGAAATTCAAATTTTATTGATTGTAATTTTAAAACCGTAGAGGTAACTTAATCAAGGTAGTAATTTTATCCAATGATGGAATTTTACTCAGGAGAGGCAATTCAGGTTCATACTCTATACGCACATACCTTCGGGAAAGGCATGAACTCCTTTATTCCCCAGCTATGGTTTAACTAGTACCACAATTGTCCATCTACAAGGATGTCGTCACCATTAAATAACCAATAAAGCTTAATATGACATTAAAAACAAGAAACCGAAACCAACTACACCACACACACACACACACACACACACACACACACATATATATATATATATATATATATATATATATATATATATATATTGGACATTCTTCTATGGACCTCTACAAATGGACGAGCCAGAATGTAGTTTGGAAGACCTTCCGGGGGTGATGGGCGTTAGGGATGTATAGAGCGAGAGATTCAGGGAAATCAGTGCTGCCAGCGTACTTGTTTATTATATATATATATATATATATATATATATATATATATATATATATGTGTGTGTGTGTGTGTATGTGTGTGTGTGTGTGTGTGTGTGTGTGTGTGTTTACAACAACGTATTATTTAAATATGTTTGGTTAAAGATTATAGAGCTTTTCATTTTTATGATATTTTTCTGTCAATAAATAAAAAAACTCTTTCTAAATATTTCGGATATTATTTTGTTTCTCTGTTTAATGGCATACCAACCTTTGGAGGTTATTTAATGCCAAAGCCATCCTTATAGAAGAACAGTAGTGGTACTGTTTAACACATAGTTGGTAGCCTAAGCGGGGTCATATATTTCCTATGGGTATTTGTTCGAAATGGATATTTTTTCTCTCTGTAGACGGAAAATCCTCCCTATTAACACGAAAATTTTTTTAACAAAAATAACTGCAAAAACGCCTTGATGTTTAAAGCCGTCAGCATTACGAATAAATTAAGATTCAACGCAGGCACGGTCATATTAAAACTCTTCAATAATTGGCACACTAACCAAAGCACGTCCACCACCAATAATATACCCTTCAAACTGGATAACTTTCGCTTCCCGACTAAACAAAAATGAACGAAAAAAAATTCTCTCGAAAACAAGTAGCAGCAGAACTTTGGATGAATTTGACACCGACACAAAAAATACCAAAAAACTTAGAGAAAAAATCAAAAAATTCTCATAAACAAGAAAAACTGCGTGGACACTAAAACACACACACACACACACACACACATATATATATATATATATATATATGTATAGAGATAGAGAGAGAGAGAGAGAGAGAGAGAGAGAGAGCGAGAGCAGGGTTAATACAATGGGAATTGTAGTCATTAACCTTTTGGGGCATTATGTTTTTTTTTGTACACTTTAAAGTCTTACTGGATTTAGGTAGATTCCAGAGCTCAATCCCTGGTTGAATCACTCGAAAGACTAAAAAAAAATGGTACTTGACGCCTCTTGATTTAACACTCGGCATTATAAGGTATGTATCAAGGTTACGTAGAGCCATCCTGGGAAAGGAGTAGTACCTTCCCCTACACCTCAGTGCAGAAGCTATTTGAATAGAATAGAACTGTTTGACTAAACTAAATAGTTTGAAATAGAAATGTTTTTGACAATTAAACTGTGTACTCGTGCTAAACTGAATTGTTTAAAACAGAACTATTTATTTGTATAAAAATGGATTGGGCATTAAATAACCTACAAAGGGTAAGATGCCATAAAAAAGAACCAACCAACCAACCTTCAAACCTTTTCGGACCGTCCACAGTAACACGATCAATCTCATGTTTCACTGCTTTGTAAGTTCTCTGGCAAGTTTCCTGTATTTGCCTATCTTTTCGCTTTCTTCTATTTTTATTCTGTGGTCGGATGGATCGGCAAAATCCCCATGACATGTTTTCTTTTTTCTAGTTAATTAGCACTACGTCTGGTTTCCGGCCAGATATTTTGTTGCATCTATTTTGTTGCATCTTATCTATTCTTGAATTGATATAGTTAGTCCTTATGGCGTTCTTTTGTGCTGCTTTTTAAAAAGATTCATATACTCTCTTAAAGTTTTCCTTTGAAAGCCATGTGCAAGTTTTTTACTTGAGATTTCGTTTATTCATACATTTGTTTTTCTTCCTATTTTTGTTTTCTGCTTGTTTTTGTTCTGTTGATACTTGTGTTGTCTATATTTTCCGGTGGTTAAAACCATTATTCCTCAGAATCTTTTTATGTAGTCTTCAAGTCGATGTATCGATGCTTGAACACTGGTAAGTCCTCTTTGTTCTTATTTTCTTGACATGTACAGTCTGTCTACGTTATCTCTGGGATGTAACGCCTTATGCATCGTCTTGAGTTTTCTTGTTCTCAGGTCCATTTGTTTAAGTCTTTCTCTCGACCATTTTAAGAAAGGCTCCGAGTATCTTACGAGAAAGATAGCCCAGGTACTTATCTCTTTGATGAGATTGCTAAGTAGTTTGATTTTGTGTAGTTTTCTGGTTCTCCTGAGACATTGTCTTTTAATTTTTTCTTTCATATCCGCATGTTTGATGGTGACCACTTCCAATATTTCCATGTATTCGTAACTTTACTTTTCTCCGAGTGTTCTTATTTTTCTTCGAAGTTCTATTTCTTCTATCATATGTCGTTTTTCGCTTTTCATTATTAGCCTGGACCTTTTTTCCATGTCAAATTCCATCCCTATATCTTCCCTGTATATCCTCACTGCCTTTATAAGGGTTTTCAATTCTTTTTCATTTTTGGCAAACAGTTTAATGTCGTCCTTGCACATTAGGAGGTTGACTTTTTGCGCCTTATGAAGCCTGTATCCGCCTGGGTATTTCCTAAGTATGTTATTGAATGGCATCATCGCTATTACAAATATTAATGGTGATAACCCATCTCCCTGGAAGATCCCTCTCAGGATTTTCATCCCAGGTAAGCTTTTTCTCTTGCTGTTCGTTCGACTGTCCAGTTTTCCATCGTATTTTCGATAAACTTTATGACTTCACTGGATATCTAATACATTTTAAGACAGTCTCTTATCAAGGGGATCATATTATATGCCTTTTTTATTTCCCATCCACGCCATAGAAATATTTTTTTTGTTCTCCTTGATCAATATATAATAGCTCTCCTGTTCCTCTAGTTCCCTAGCGGCATTCTTTCTGTTCCACCGGGAAGAGTCCGTACCTTATTAACGAATTGTTTTCTCCGTTCCCATAATTTGCTCCAAAATTTTTATTTCTTTGTCATCCGGTTGTTGGTATGACTTCGGGCATTTTACCACTACATTCTAATAAAAAAATTTTCATTGTTTGAAATGTTCTGTTTTGTCAGTATTGTTTTATCCTGTCTCGATATCTTTTTAGTCTTCCTTCTTTCGCCGGTACCTTATGGTCTATTACTTCAGGTTGTATTGTCTGTTTTAATTAGTTACATTTTTTTTACTAAATGTGTCTTATCATTTTCACTTATTGTCGTAGATTTCTTATCTGCCTTTCCAGTCGAATTTCCCTGCAAGTTTTTGAGTTTATGTTCGTGTTCTTAAGGGAAACACTGATTTTTTTTCACAGAGTTTTTTCGCTCCTACATTGATCAGTTTCTCTAATTCCGTTATGTTAATCTGAGAGATGTGTATTAAAAAGTAAAGTTGGCGACGCGAAGGCTTCCTTTTCTGTAGCTTCCACATTGAAGCGTACGGGAGGGCGCTACTCAATTCCCTGGATTTCCCCACATTACCTTTGATCAAATGCCATTTTTTTGAGTCTTTGGAATCGACTTGACCTGAGATTGAACCCCGGTCTCCCAGATCATTGGCGAACTCTGTTCTTTAGGCAAATAGCCCAGATATTTATAAAGAATTATTTTATTCTTTCCACTTTCTGCCTTGATTATACCCCTGTCTTGATTTCTTAGCTATGGTAATCTCGTCTTCTTTTCAGACATCGTCATCATCATCATGTTCTGCCGCCAGACAAAATGATTGGTCTATATTTATTTATTCTTCTTATGCTAGTATATGTTCTGTGTGCTTTGGGTGTGTGGTGTTTCGACGGTTATTACTTTGCGGTTCATTTCGCTTAGAGTGTTACTATTTTTCATTAGTTGGTGTGTCGATTATTGTATTAGGGTCTTCTTGCCTTGATTCCCGATTTATTTGTTGATGCATTTTTAATATTTCAAGGTTAAAAAAACAACTTTTTTATTATCATCCCAACTTGGTCAGTGAGTCTTTGGTTTGTTGTCTGGAATCTAGCGCATTCTTTCCAGATTCATATCATCATTTTTCTATCGCCTCTTTGTGTATGGTTGCTCCTAAAATAACTGTGAAGTGTGAGTTTTTTTGTCTTCCGTAGTTCATTTTCTGTTGTGGTGTCTCTGGTTTGTATGCTTACTTAGATCGTTTTCCTTATACAGAAAAAGGGGGAGAACAACGAACATTTTCAGGATGACGATTGGGTCCTCCATGTTGACTACCAGGGGAGCACCGGTCAATCATGACACCAATACTAGTTGTCTGGGTTCTACATGGCGTTTTGTTTCGATTTGACATTTCTATCATGGGTAGTATATTGTGGCTATACTACACCCAGAGGTTGTTTAAGATCTGTGCATTGTCATAGACGTGAGCAAGTGTTTTTAGGTCAGAGAAGTCTTAAGGGGGTCACGCACATCTATAGTTTTGCTGTTTTTCCCTCATCAATAAATTCCACACCAATTGTTGGGTAACTATAGTTCCCTGACTGAACTGTCTGACCCTGGCCGTTGCACTATGAACTTCTTCCGCCCAATCATCTGCTAAGGCTCCCTGATGGCTCAACTTTGGATTATTCCGATTTAATTCACATCCACCATACTGCTTCCCATAGCTTCTAGTAATATGTATTCAGTGAAATTTTTCTCTTATTTCTTTTCCTTCGCCTTATGAGTTGCTAAGTTTTAACTTAACAAAGTCCAGCTATCCACTATTTTTCTTTTATCTATCTTTATATATTAAATATATAGCTTAGTAGTGTTGTCACGCCCCTCTTCGTATCTTACTGCGATACGAAGTTAACACGATTGAAATCCATAATCTAAACAGCAGAACTTATAGACTACGATAAAAGCCAGTAACAGAATAAAACACAATTTTCGAACCAAATAGTTTCTGCAAAGACAAAATACATAGTGCACCCTCATTTTTTTCTTACTTTTACTTGTGCGGTTGCATGTAACTGAAAACTTGGTTTTTCTGTAATTGGTCACCTAAGAAATTTTTCTTCTTCTTCTTCTTCTTCTTCTTCTTCTTCTTCTTCTTCTTATTATTATTATTATTATTATTATTATTATTATTATTATTATTATTATTTTACTAATTTGACAGTTTTTCCCACTATTATTATTATTATTATTATTATTATTATTATTATTATTATTATTATTATTTTACTACTTGTAAATTATTCACACCAGATTTAATTGCTTTTTTTTTCGTTGAGTGACTGCAAATTTTCTCAGAACTCCAGGACTCTTCTCAGTATTCTAGCTTATTTTAACGGTGCAGTGGTTTTGATGGTCTGGATTATTTTTCTGATCTCAAGTTCTGTGTTCTTTGAGGCTGTTCCATGGGCTACAGGTGCGATTGGTATCACCGTCATTTTCCTGTTTTATGTATTTGTCGATGTATTTTTACTCTATGATCATTTGAAATGGTAAAGTAAACTATATAAAATATGTATCATGTGTTAGAATTTAATATATGAAAAAGTATATGAAAAATGTAATGTATAAAAGAAATGAACTATATAAAAATGTACTTTATTAAAAATGTACTCTGTATAAGATTTTTATATATGAAAATGTACTATATATAAAAATTTAACATGAGAAAAAATGTGATATATAAAAAATATACTAAATACAAAAGTGTACTATATAAAAAATATACAATATTAAAAAGATGTATTATATATATAAAGTAAAGTTAGCGACCATAGTCGAGGGTGACCCGAAGGCTCACTTTTCGATAGCTACTACACCAAGGTGTAGGGGAGGGCGCTACTCCATTCCCAGGATTGCTCCACTTTACCCTTGAACCGTACCTTATAATGCTGAGTGTTAAGCAAGGTGGTATCAAGTTCCATTTTTAAAGTCTTTGGTATGACTCGACCTGGGATTGAACCCAGGTCTCCCGGGCCATTGGCGAACACTCTAACCGCTGGGCCAATATATAAATGTACTGTATAAAAACACTTTTCTTCTCTTTAACTAAAACTAAGTTTGGTCTTCTGACATGGATTAGCAGATCAATTTGTATTTCAATGTCCCTGTGAATTTTGAGCATCTTCTTTTCGACGAAAGATTCTGGTTTGTGCGTATATCATTCGTTGGTATGGTCAAATTTCAGTCTCTTGCACAATTCCTACTGAATCACACTTTCCTATTCATTCATGCCAACTCTTGTATTATTTTTATTTGCTGCTAATGTGATTAACTATTTAATCAATATTACCAACTAGCATAACTAATATAAACATTAGTAATAATAGTAGTTTTAGTCGTAATAGCAGTATTTGCCTAAACCTTAAAGTTTTTGCCGGTTCGTTTCCTCTGTTAATAACGATAATTTTCGATCCTCTCTTATTATGAGGAGGTGGTAGCTGAAAAGTTAATTGACTGAAAGTTCATATCATCATCATCATCATCATGTCGCGCCGCCAGCACGGATCTCCCTGACCTTCTCCAACCGCCTTTCTCTATCGTCCATCGTTCCTGGTAGGTCTTCAAGGCAACATCCTATATTGGCACAGAGCTGTTGTATGTTGGTTGTAGCTGGTCGTCCAGCCTTTGCACGTCCATGTGAAGCGGACCACAGGAGTATGTCACTTATGAGTTCGTCCCTACTTCTCCAGCAGTTTCCCGCATGTTTGGTTCGTCTAACTTGGATAGTTTTCGTGATGGGTGGTAAGTGGCCGTACAGCAGCTACTTTGTGGCGTGCTGCCTCCAGGAATTGTTTAATATTGCTCGCAGCATTCTTTTGTAATAACCGTCAAGCGTTTTCTACATACGTTTATATCCACACGTTTATGGTTCATTTAGTGACACAATATATGTTGTAGATGACTGTTTTACCAATGGGACCCGCGTACTGAAATACCGACGGAAAAAGGAATCAAAATTTATATGTATTCAAACTGAATTTATGCAGAAAGGAATACATTTTTTAGAAGGAAAAAGTTTTTTAGAAATCTTTGATTCATGTATATAAATTTCCCGTATCAGGTCCCAAATATTGTCTCCCTTGTTTTCTTGAAAATTCTTATTGATTTTCACATCTTTCTAGAAAATTCTTCATCAGCTACTCTGTATTTATTCTACTTGAAATGTTCTAGAAAATAGGGTAAATTTTTGAAAAAAAGTTTGTAGAAAAATAGGTCGTTTTCATTCGGCCATCATATGTCACTCCTTTGCTTTGATCGTCGTCGACGTTGTCGTAAAGGTCTGTGGCCGGTGACATCAATCTTGTACAAATGGTTGACATAGCTGACATTTGTCAACAAAGTGACCAATTGCTGGTTTTATAGCAAATTTATTCAATAATATTGAATGCAAGGTCAGAAACGTTTGTATGCCCGAATAAAATAGTCTTTATTTGTATAAGCTGTCATACGCTGTATAAACTCAAATGTCCTGTCAGAGTTCAAATCGTGAAAATAATTCTTTTGGGGGGCGTTTGGTTTTGGGTTTTATGGCATATCGACCGTTGTATGTTACTTAATGCCAAATCCTGTTTGTAAATATATATATATATATTTGATATACTTGATTTGTAATCACAAATCAACAAAGTTAAATAGTTCCAAGAATGGCTATGTATTTCTAACAATTCAAATAAACATCATTCATTTGTTTATACACAGTTAAATGATCAAACAGTTCTATTTCAAACAATTCTGCTTATCATAAGTACACTGTTTTGTTCTATTTAAACCACTGATAGGACCCTATCAAGTGCTACCCCTACCGGCCAGAGTGGACCTTGGAGCAATGGAAATGAAGGCTTACTCCTCATTCACCAAAGCTCCAGCATTACCATCAGATTGATTAATGTTATATTTGTAGCAGAAAGAACCTTGTATTTTTGTTTGGCGCGTAATTTAATTTGACCGTTAGAGTCGCCGAATATTTTCACCCAATCAGGATGACTTGTCCTGTTCAGCCCGAGCCATCTTTCCTAGCATCACCAAAAATTGAAGAAAGCCCGCGAAACTCTCTCTCCCTCAGAAATCGTCAATACGAATAGACGTTTTATTGTCTGCACTTGAATAGCGGCAGCAGCGTCAACCACTATGAGGAGAGCCATCTAGTTTATGGACCCCTTGTGTCTATTCTTCTAGACCAAGGGATCCTTGTTAAAAACAAATTAAATGATACACTCTGACGACTTCCTACCTTCTTTCCTTCCTACAAGACTCGCAGCATACCAGCGTAAACCCCTTACTTCATGCTGCCATTAAAACCTTCATTTAAAACCTAACGACGTCTTCGTTCTTCTCCATCACCTTTATTTTCCATCAACATTTAGCAAGGGGAAAACAACCAACGTAATACCAACGAAATACCAACGCAACCAACGTAATACCAACACAACCAACGTAATACTAACACAACCAATGTAATACCAACGCAAAACCCTAAACCAAAAACCCAATAATAATAATAATAATAATAATGATATCTCCCATCGCTATATATTTAAGACAGCGGGGAGGGGGTCTTAACCCCGCCCCTGTAGAGATACTGTCGGTATATTCTACAGGCCCAGCCCACTGGGGATTTTTTTTTTTTTGTTCAGCTACGTGTGAATCGTCTCAACTAGAAACGTGCAACTCAGTCCTATTCTTATAAACGAATGATATGCCAGCATTCAGAATGTTAGCGATCTTTAAATCCCAGTATTTCACAGTTCACGTAACGATAACAGTGAGCCTTTACATTTTTTGATTCATATTATAATCTGTTATAATTAATCAAGACAGAAGATGCAATTAAATTAGCTTTGGAGAACAAATCGCTTCGTAATGACATATTCTCCAATACCGAAAGCGACATGAAGTAAAATCAATAGCAATATTGTAAAATTCTTACCAACACATTTCTCAAATAATATCTGTGTTGTTTCTTACTCTTTCTTTCTCTTTTTTGTACTCTCTTTCTTGTTCCTGGCATCTCTTCTGTAATTTCCTTCTTACTCTTTATTTCTTCTTTTATAGCTTATTCATCCTTTCTCGATTTTACTTCTTCTTTTCTGCTTTTATACCCCATTTTGCATTTTATTTTTTTATTATTATTATACAGTCTTTCTCATTCTTTTTTAATTTTTTATATAGCTTCTTCTAACTCTTTTTTTCTTTTTTTTACTCACACTTTTACTCTTTCTAATTTTAAGACTTTTTCTCTTAATCTTCCTCTCTTCTTTTTATACTCTCTTACTAACTCTTCTTTGAACTTTTTTATACTTTGCGTCCCATTAATATTTTTCTAATTTCTAATACTCTCTAGACCTTTTTAATTGAAAATTTTAATATAATATGCTGATAATTCTATCGTGCTTTTATGATATTAAAATCCTGATAATATTGATTGGTAGTGTAGTCCCCATTTAGGTTTTTATCAATGCATTTTGTTTGTGTCCAGATGACCCATGGAAACTAAGTAAAAATGTCACGTGCTGTTTCGAACAAATCCAGGACGCAACTCCCCAGAAAACAGCAGCTGTACAACTACATCTCCCATTTCCCAAGCCAGCCAAGTTCGCCGAAAATGACATTCTGACCACTGTTAGTGAAAGTAATGACGAACACATTAGCGACGCTACCCAGTCGGCCGGAGCTGTAGAATACGTCAACTGCATCGCTGCAAAGACGTGAGACCCCTCCCCAACAAAGTCACCTCACCTCTTGGTCATGGTTCGTGATCGATAATGCTTGCGGACATATGTATATATATATTGTCATCCACAGACGGAATGTTTTGTTGTAGCACAACTCTTCAGTGTGGCTAGACACGCAGGACGCTTCAAGCTGGGATCGAAACCCGCCTAACTTATATATATATATATATATATATATTGTCAGAAGTATGTACTTCTGTTTCACCAAACCAGATCATTAGGCTGATTCTGACCAGAGGATGTATGACCAAACTAAATTTTCTTGATTAAAAAACCGCCAGAAAAAATGATACCTTACCAACCAACCTTTTTTATACCTACAAATATTAACTATTTTCGATCTTTGATTTAGTAATTCATTGGGACTATTCTAAGAAGCTATAGACAGTCTCTCCTTCTTGTATAAATTGCAATATTCATCTCCTACTTTACATTTACGGCATTTCCAATAATACCAATGAATATCTGCAATTGTAAGGTTTAGTTTTAACTGGTTTCTCCCTTCGTATCCTTACTTCATTAACCAAACTGTTTATCAGGAAGTGCCCGTGGTGTAATGGTTATCGTCGCAGGATATGGACACGGCGACACGAGTTCAAATCCTGGATCTGACTGATTGCATTTCACATATCCCTAATACCCTTGGGAAAGGTATGAATCCAAATATTTTCCCTCCAGCTATGGATAAATAGTAGGGCAGACTAGGTTCTTAAGCCTTGGTGAGGCAACTACTCTAGGAGAAGGAAAACTCTGAATTAAAACCTGTTAAACTCCGCTTAAAAATTGACCTTGTGTCATATCCTGCCCGAGCGGAGGGGTTGGGTAAATAGGATCATCATTTGGTGGGGTTTCTTCTTTCACACTGACTGTCCATATATATATATATATGTGTGTGTGTATTATTGTAAAAGTTAGCAATTTAAAAATTCGTATCCTTAAAACTTAAAATTTTAAATTCATGGGAGTGCAAAGAATGTACGTAGTGCATTCTTCATCCCATCCTCCTCCTATCACACAGAATTCGTCAGAGCTCCCTGGGGATGAGTCCTGGCCTCGAGAGTAAATTAATATATTAATAATTTGAATATGACATGTTTACAAATTACTAAATGATTTAATCACGGCAATATGGAAACGCCAACCACAAGCTGTGGGCGTATGAAAATCGTCATTACAATCTATGAGTTTAAAAGTGGAAGTTGATGATTTAATCAGAGAACGCCGGTGGCATGGGTGGCCTAACTCGATGCTCCAAGTTCAACTTCTCGTCGAGACTGTTTATGCTTCGCTTCGCACAAACTCCTTTGGGGAAAGCAAGGATCCATTTCACCGCTGAGCTATGGGTATATAGTAGGGCCAGCTTAGCCCCACCTTTCTCTCTCTCTCTCTCTCTCTCTCTCTCTATCAATCTATCTCTCCCTATTTGTGTGTCTCTTTCTTTCCCCTCTTTCGCCTCTCTACCTCACCATCCTTCTATCTCTTCTCCTCTCTCTCGCGCTCACTCTCCCGTCATTCTCTATCTTTCTCACTCTACTCCTTCCTTGCCCCATCTTTCGCCTATCTATCTCACCACCCATTTAACTCTTCTATCTCTCTCTTCGTTCTCTTTCTTTCACTCTCAACCCCTTCCTTGCTCACTCTTTCACCTACCCGACCACCCTTCAAGCACTTCTCTCTTTCTCTGTCTTTATCTTCTCTCCTTCTCTCTCTCTCTCTCTCTCTCTTTCTCTCTTTCTCTTTCTTTCCTTCTCTTTCACCTCGCTACCTCACCACCCTCCCCTTTCTTATTTTACTCCTCTCTCTCTCCCTCACTCTCTTTCTCAAGAAGGAAATTTATGGGTTTAAAGCCTGCTGTTAATAGTCTGGCAGTCTGACAGCGGATCGCTATTGCCTAAAAAGATTACCAACGTTATCTATCTCTTAGTGAGGAGTCCCCATGATGTAATGGATAACGAGCTGACCTTGGAATAAACGAGTTTGAACTCCAGTCTCGCTATTACATTCACTTTTTTAATAATACCTTTGAAAAAGACATGAACCCTCTTTTTTCCCATAGTTAAATATTTCCTTTACTGTCACTCAACAAAGGTTGATTTGGCATTAAACAATGAAACAGAAATAAAAATTACTCTATTGCGAACTATCATTCTGGCCTCCTGTTCTATTCAAGTTATCGGCAGAGGCACACTGGTGTGGATTAGAGGTTCAAACCTTTCTCAAGGGTATAAGTCAGTGAGTGAACTAGTGTTCAATATGGCTAGCAACGATGTCACAGTCCAGCGCTATAGCAATTACGCCAAGGGTAAGAATAAATGAAAAAATGACCCAGTTAACCAAAATGGCTTCCGAAGAAATAGATCTACGACCTCACAAATATTAACCATCCGTAGAATCCTTGAAGGTGTACGGGCAAAGAACCTACAAGCGACATTAATATTTGTCGACTTTACCAAGGCTTTCGGCTCCATTCACAGAGGAAAGATGGAACAAATCCTACTAGCGTACGGCATACCTAAAGAAACCGTAGCGGCAATAACGATTCTCTATAGAAACACTAAAGTAAAAGTACGATCACCAGATGGAGACACAGAATACTTCGACATTGTAGCAGGAGTACTACAAGGGGACACGCTGGCTCCGTATCTCTTTATCATCTGTCTAGACTACGTACTTAGAACATCGATTGACAAAATCAAAGAGAATGGCTTCGAACTGACGAAGAAAAGAAGCAGAAGATACCCCGCAACAACAATTACCGACGCCGACTACGCCGATGACATAGCGATACTGGCAAATACACCTGACCAAGCCGAAACACTTCTGCATAGTTTGGAACGAGCAGCAGCAAGCATAGGCCTCCATGTTAATGCACACAAAACGGAATATATGTGCTATAACCAAACGGGGGACATCTCCACTCTAGAAGGAACCCCTCTTAAACTAGTAGACAAATTCACGTACCTAGGAAGCAGCGTCGAATTAACCGAAAAGGACATCGAAACGAGGTTAACGAAAGCATGGACAGCTATCAATAGGCTATCGACTATATGGAAATCAGACCTAACCGATAAAATGAAACGCAGCTTCTTCCAGGCAGCGGTCGCATCGATACTGCTATATGGATGCACTACATGGACGCTAACAAAACGGCTGGAGAAGAAACTACATGGCAATTACACAAGAATGCTGCGTGCAATCCTCAACAAGTCCTGGCAGCAACACCCCACAAGACACCAACTGTATGGCCACCTGCCCCCTATCACGAAAACTATTCAAGTTAGGCGAACCAGACATACAGGACATTGCTGGAGAAGCAGAGATGAACTCATAAGAGATGTACTCTTATGGATGCCCACACACGGCCGCGCAAAAGCAGGACGACCAGCACGAACGTACATTCAGCAGCTATGTGAGGATACAGGTTGTTGTCCTGAAGACCTGCCTGGGGCGATGAACGATAGGGAGGCGAGAGAGGGTCAGGGATATCCGTGCTGCCAGCACGATATGATGATGATGATGAACTGACTCAGAAATAAGGACTCTAAATTATGGGTCAACAAAAAATTAATAAATAACTCCGCCGGTCATCTAGGATCTAATTAAAACAAATTAACAGAATTTCCTGACAAACTAGCAAGCAATTATTCAGGGAACCTTTAATGGTTTATGTTGGACGGCCATGTTAAATCAGTGCAAAAGATTTTAAATGCAGGTCAACGAAAGATGATACCCGGTACCAAAGTTTCAAGAAATGATATATTTAAGATCTGAAGAAAGATAGACAAGTGACAATTAGAATAGAATCGTTAAAAATGAAATTGACTGGAGAGGGAGAAGAAAAGAGGATATTAAAGAAAAGATAATCTAAGAATAATCACTTTTAGGGACGCATTATCTAGCAATAAATATATGACCAAGCCTCAAAATATTCAGGGAGTCGAAAGAACCACCAGTTAAGGGATTAGCAAATTCGAGAAAATTCTAATTGTTAACTCTCTCTCTCTCTCTCTCTCTCTCTCTCTCTTCGGCTGATTGTATTTGATTACCTTTGTTTGATTGTAAAGCAGAATAAGCGAATCAACAACAGCAGAAATTATGTTGTTTAGTTTGTTCACATTTCTTGAAAAACAAAAAAAGTAGATAAGTTCGAGTCACATATATTTTTGTTTGGGAATGTTTTTCTCATTAATTTTCTACGAACTGTCTTGTATTTTGAGCTGGAGCCGGTGTGTTTGTCAACTTCCTTCAATTATAATGTTAATTTCCCAACAAATATATATGTGACTAGCCAATTCTGAATCCAACATAAGAAACCAATAGCTCTGTTTGTGGGGTTTAGAATACGCTGGCTGTGCACCCACCTTGCAGTGGGAGGATAAGACATCTCTCCCAAAAAATAGAGGGACGTTTTTAGTAGAACACTAAACTGTATCGGATAATCATATTTACCCAACCCCTCCGCTCGGGCAGGATATAACACAAGGTCAATTTTTAAGCGGAGTTTAACAGGTTTGAATTCAGAGTTTTCCTTCTCCTAGACTAGTTGCCTCACTAAGGCTGAAGAACCCAGTTTGTCCTACTATTTACCCATAGCTGGAGGGAGAATAATTGGATTCATACCTTTCCCCAAGGGTATTAATGCGATGTGAAATGCAATCGGTCTCGTCCAGGATTTGAACTCGTATCACCGTGTCCATTTCCTATGACGATAATCATTACACCACGAGCACCTGTATCGGATAATGAGGCTTTTGAGATAGTGGAGTAGACTCCTAGCTCCATTCTAACATGGAGTGGTAGTACCAGTAAGGTTCACATCAATTGGTCGAATGGATCATATATAGTTATTGCTGTTAGATGTGTGAAATCAAATTACAATCATGAAATAAAAATGAATACTTGAAACCATTTGATTATTTGTTTTAGAATAATTTATATGTAAAATTGGCGACCTTAGTCGAGGTGACCCGAAACCTCCCTTTTCAATAGCTTCTACACTGAGGTGTAAGGGAGAACGCTACTCCATTCCCTGGATTGCACCACTTTACCTTTGATCCTTACCTTATAAAGCTGAGTGTTAAGCAAGGAGGCATTAAGTACCATTTTTTGAGTTTTTGGTTTGACTCGACCTGGGATTGAACTCCGGTCTCCCAAGCCATTGACGAACACTCTACTCTTTAGGCTAACGGCCCGGTAATTTATATGTAACTGTAAGTTATTTGTATCAATAATAGTAATTTGAAGCAGTAAATGTTTACTAAGGATTAATATAGAATTATTATTGTTTACTAAAGATTGTCGTAAAATTATTTATATTTAATAGAAATACTTGAAAACATACGTTGATTTAGACAGAAACATTAGCATGTGCAAAAAAGCGAAAAAAACTGTTAAGAAGCTACTATAAAAATGTTGATATAAATATACAATGAACTTGATTCCGTAACATCTCGGCATAAAGTAACCCAGATGGATTGACATGCCGTTAAGATTAGTCAATTAATCATGATAACCAGTTAGAAATTAGCGTAGAGCTGCTGACTTAACGAACCCTATTTTTCCTCTGATCGGTTTTCATAACCTTTTTTTAGGGAAGTCACTGATGACTGTTATATCTGTGATGGGTAACGATCAGATAGGGAAGGAAAAACTCTTTTTTTTTTTTAAGTCATAAGCGTTAGGACCTAGTGGATTCATTCTTCGCGTTCAAATCCTGAAAGCGTTGAAACAAGAAAAAATAGATACGGACACAGTATCCTGGCTGGCTTCTTCGTTCTTTAAAGAACAGACTCTTCTCGTATTTTTGATTCATTCATGGTTGTAGGTTTAGCCTAGTTGGCAGGGGCTTAAAATATGCTGAGTGGATATTGTTAGTTAATGAATAGGTTACCTTTTGATTTTGTAAAGTAAGTGTGGAATTCAAAATATAAGAATTCTAAAGA
Source organism: Sepioteuthis lessoniana (assembly GCA_963585895.1). Taxonomy (NCBI): domain Eukaryota; kingdom Metazoa; phylum Mollusca; class Cephalopoda; order Myopsida; family Loliginidae; genus Sepioteuthis; species Sepioteuthis lessoniana. The sequence goes on along the minus strand of OY757914.1, from coordinate 89,040,633 downwards.
TTGATGATAATCCGTCTGAAGAAGAATCATGGAAAATAACCAGTGATATGATAGACAAAACTTGACGCCTTGCTGACCTTTTTGCTGTTCTCTGATTGGTCTTGAGGACTGGTCAGTTAGGTAAAGTTAATGAGATTAATGCTGGGCGCCGTAACGAACGGATGCTGAAAATTGCTTTCTCGAACCGTACAGTTGACCTGAGAATTTGGGTGAATAAAGACGTCGAAAATCAAAGTCTTTGTGTCTATTTATATGATCAAAAGTGGACACGGAAACCAAGATGAACCTCAAGACCACACGAAGAATTCCTGCATAGAAGAACAGAGAATTCAGCCAGATAGATAAGTCTGAGAAAAAGAATAAGGTTTATACAACAATATCTGCAGATCAATTAGACACCTCAATGAATATCCTGGATGTGATACTAAACAAACTGTGGTGAGGCTCCAGTTCTAGAGCTTAGGGAAATGTGGAATATGCCTTCATTTCCATTACTCTCAAGTCATCTCTGACTCCTGAGCCGGAGTGGTAGTACTTTTTAGAGTCCTGTCTATGGATCAAATTGTGCTGTTTAATCACTAACTATACATGAAACCGTTTAACTGAGTTTAAGCAATTAATAGGAATACTCGAAACCATTTAACTGTATGCAAAGAAATAAGCTCTGGCTCATTTAACAATTGTTATCTGCAAAGCATTCACTTAAAAATCATAGATGTAAACAGGATTTGGCATCAAATAACCATCAAGAGTTGATATGCCATTAAACCAAATAACCAAACATAACCTCGTTCTCTGTTCACGCGAACGCTCGTCTCCTCGCATCCCAGCCATCGAAAGAGAAAAAAGTTACAAAATCATGAAATCCCGGATATATATTTGGGTTCACAGAACACAAAACAACAACTCCAGCCTTGAGTGCGCGACATCATCTGGCCCAGTGTACTAGATCAAGGATATCTTGTTACACCCAGACAACTCGAACAAATGTTGAACTCTGTCAACGCATCTTTCAGCAACAGTTTTATTTTGATAACTTTTTATCAATTCGTGCCTAGTAATTATTTGCTTACAATGCTACACTTATTCTGACCCCATGACCATCATTCTGCAATCACAAGCTCCTGTTTTCATTCTTGGCAGGTGTAACCTGTCCCCAGCATCGGTAGCATCAATGCATTACATGACAAATGTAAGGATTCGACTGCATCCATCAACTGTATTGAAAAGGTTAAATATCAAGAAAACGCATCTGATGCTGGTTAATTAAGGGCAGTCTTAATATTGTTATAATTCGATTCGTCTGTCATTTCGGATGTAAGTAAGCCGGTCAGAGTAAAAGATGACTCGAGGGTAAGAGAAGTTGGCGGTTGGGAGAAAGTCGGCTTGCCCTGTCAGACAACTGATCAGACGATACGAAGAAAGTGTCCATCAGACAGTGTCTGGTGTTCCTGTTGCATACATTGTTCAAATTATCATGGCCATTGGCCCAGACATATGTTAACGAAATGACCATTTCGATCAATGAGACTAACATTTGATTTGAAATGAATTGGAGAGAAAAAAGAAGTCAACCAAGAAAATGTTGTGACAGACTTAGATGACAGAGAGAGAGGACAGAATACAGAGATGGCTGAGAAAAGATCTAGCAGAGATTTTGATTCCAAATGTCGCCGTGATTTTATCTGTTAATTGGTTTGTCCTTAATTTTAATGATATCTTTTTGCTGATTTTAACTAATATATAAATCTCTTCGTTTGCTTACCTTTTTGATTGTGATGTATGAATTCATAGACTAATACACGAATCGTGCGAAGTCGATTGCCACCCAGAGAAGTTTTGATATTCGAGAGCTGAATATTTACCAAACCTCGTTGCCCACTAGGCTGGGACAGTAGAATACACTAACTGCACCTCTGCAGAGAGGTAAGACCCCCCCCCAATGAGTGTCCTGATATGACACTAAACAATCCGATGGTGAAGTTCCAGTAATCCTGGGGCTTTCAGGACTAAGGAGCACCCACTTCATTGCCATTGGTCCCAGATTCACTCTAGTCCGGTGTGGTAGCACCTGATAGGGTCCTATCTATAGGTCAATCAGAACTAAACTGCGTACATACGCTAAACTGAATTACTTGAAATAAAATTGGTTTGATATTTTAATGGTATACTTATGCGAAACTGAACTGCTTGAAATAGAACAGTTTTGACAAGTATTCTGTGTACTTATGATAAACTGATCTGTTTGAAAAAAATTATTTTTGACATTGAAACTGAATGCTAAACTGAATGACGTGGTAGCACCTGATAAGGGTCCTATCTATGGGTTAGATAGAACTAACAGCATACTTATGCTAAGCTGAATTGTTTGACTAAACTGAATAGCTTGAAAAAGAAATGTTTTTGACAATTAAACCGTACTTACATTTAAACTGCGTGCTAATGCTAAACTGAATTATTTGAAATTGAACTGTTTTTAACATTGAAACTGTACATACACTAAACTGATTTGTTTAATATAAAACTGTGTTGACATTTTTCAGTGTAAACAAAATTTTTACTTATACTAAACCGAATTAGTTAAATTAGAACTGCTTGACTAAATTGAATAGCTTGAAATAGAAATGTTTTGCACAATTAAACTGTGTATACATGCTAAACTGAATTGTTTAAAACAGAACTGATTATTTGCATAAAAATGGATTTGGCGTTAAATAACCTACAAAGGTTGATATGCCATATAATCCAACCAACCAACCAACCCACAACCGAACCACGTGCAAGATGTGAGACAATGCCAAATAAATAACACAGAACACTGTCTGCCCGTCAATTTATCAATAGCCGCAGGGAGAACAGATAGCTTCATGTATTTTCTAAGAGCATGAGCGCAAAGTGAAATACAAACAGCATTCTCCAAGATTTGGATTCGCTCCCCGATTCCATTTTTACCCACGATATCCATTACATGAAGCGGTGTCCTTGTAGTGTTATGCTTAAAGCCCTGGACTGCAGAATCGTAAAATATATAAATCTTAGTTGCGCTATTATGTTCACTAAAATACCTTTAGGAAAGATATGAACCCCCTTATCCTTCAAGCTATGGGTTAAATAGTACCACTACTATGCTTCTAGAAGGATGGACTTGGCATTAAATAACACCAGAAGGTGGATATGCCATTAAACAACAAACAAATGTTACACAAAGCGCGCCTTCATAGTATTCTTGTGCTAGGAGGCGTTCGAGGCGTAATGATATTTGTAGCAGCAAGTGTAGTCGGCTACCGGAGTTCAAATCCTGATCGTGGCGTTTTGATTTTCTCATAGCGCTTAAAACATCCCCACCCCGTTGCCAAACTAGGTAATCGAATATATTTGTCTTTGACATGGGAGCCAACATAATGGTGAACGGAATATTTTCGCTTAAAATTGATTAGGAAGTTTTAATTTGTCCAGAAAGCAAATGAAAATGATATCCACACATGCTTCTCCGGCTTTTGCTGGGCCATCTGGCATTCGTCCCGGATGGGGTATCGATCAATAGCAGATTCGAGGCCGAAAGGCCCCCAACTTTGGTTGGGCCACCTTCGGGTGGGCGAGCTGCAACCTCTGTCCCCTATGAATAGCACTAGACCTTACTGTCTAGTTCAAGCTATAACCCGGCATATGTGCCCGGATCCAAATTTGCATTCGTGAAACTGCTAGGCTCATTAGACCCACTTTGCACTTAGTGGGTCGATGAGCAGCACAGACCAGCAGGGTTCGAGTCTCGGTTCGTTCCCGACCTTCCCCTCCCCTAAATCCCCACTTTAATCGGCCTTCGGGCTTTTGACCTTGTGTCAAGTCCTGTCTGGTGGGAGGAAGCGACAAATATCATGCTTCTCCTCCCTCTACATAAGGAGAGGTCGTCTTGGCTAGTTCTCAAGAAAAAATAAAAAAGAAACCCCATTTATACAATAAGTATAAATGATTGATATCCGTTTAAGTATGAATTCATGAGAAAAAAAAATATTTAAAAGCCAAAGTTAGCATTCGTCTTTCGAAAAACATTAGTTATGAATTCTTTATTAGTTTTCTCCTCGGTAATTCTCTTGGTATTTAATATATTTATTCCAGAAAGATTTCAATTGTTCGGAGTATTTCTGAAGGGTCTATTTTAATATGATCTGGATCCCTTGCGTTTTTTTTTCCATACTGTCTTTCAACTGTCCAAATCTTTGCCTTCAGATAGATTCAAAGCCACAGGGAGCATGAAAGGGTACAACTCTTGCACAAAACTGTTTCAACGAAAACTTTTGTGCAAGAAGTATCAAAATGAAGGTCATATATTATTTTCAAATTGACACTGACTTATCTACTCTTCACAGTGACGTCTGGGCACATCTGTAGACTATTGCGTAGTCAGATACACGAATATGGCCATGTGCGAAATGGGAGAAATGGACATCGAATGTTGATTACGATAGAACATATGAATCTCGAAATTCGAAAACACGTAACGACTTCTTGTTCAGATACGAAACCTTTTTATTAACTTTGAGTTAAGGTTTCGACATAAGGAGGAGAGACACAATCATCTATGCTGTCTTATTCATTTGGCCCCCGTCTAGAGCGGCCGCCATAGGGCGCAAGTTCGCCTCGCGCCTGCGAGCTCCAAAAGTCGATCCTTCTAGTTTGGCGACTAATTCTCAACTCTTACTTTCTTCAAATCTCCCACAAACCTCCGCGCGCTTCCGGTGCGTGACGTCAACCGCACCCTGTCACCGTATTTCATCTCGGACTATTATGACATCTGAGTGACACCTTCATTCACCCGCGCGCGCCCGCGTTAAGACCAGCCTCAATGTTGTACCTAACTAACCCATGTGCTGAGCCGAAAGGTTCTCAGCCTAACTAAACTCAAAGGCATGAACCGAAATTCCTCGGCTATTATATAACATAGACGTGTAAATATAAAAAAAGAATCTTTATATAAGTGATTCAACTGTGCAGACGTTATTATTAAAATTATGGAATTAGTTTCGATACATTTTCATCATATGTCATGCGCGTAGACAAACAAACGCTCACACAAAAATATTATTACACACTTGAGCGCACATGTACACCCATAAACCCACTCACACGTAGACATGCGTATAAATACACATTCACAAATACACATACACACAGACGTAAATACACACACATAAACACATAGAGGAGGTGCCCGTGGAGCCATAGGAAATGGACACGGCGACACGAGTTCAAAACTTGGACGAGACTGATTGCATTTCACATAGCACTAATACCCTTGGGAAAGGTATGAATCCAATTATTCTCCCTCCAGATATGGGTAAATAGTAGGGCAGACTATGTTCTTCAGCCTTGATGAGGCAACTACTCTAGCAGAAGGAAAACTCTGAATTCAAACCTGTTAAACTTCGCTTAAAAACTGACCTTGTGTCATATCCTGCCCGAGCGGAGGGGGTGGTAAATATGATAAACACATAGATGAACACACATACAAGCGCATACAAGCATTCACATAAACACACACATATACAAAACACAACATATATACGCACACACACACACACACACACATATATATATATATATATATATATGGATCTTTTCTCAACCACACCTAAAGGCGCTGGTTGTCCTGATAAGTCCATATATTCTATGAAAGGAAAATCAGAATTATTACGGTCAATTGTGTTTGCAATGCATATAGATTCTTTTAATAAATCCCATTAATAATGGCAATCCTTTTCCGACGAATTTTCCCTTGAGCTTGTAAACTTCCTCAATATGATTTTTATTCTAAAATTAGAAGATTCGATTATATATATATATATATATATATATATATATATATATATTCAGGACGGGAGGTCATTGATGAAATTATAATGTACACTCATTCACTACTAACATAAGAATGATCGATGAAATCAATCTTTAACCAGGTAATTTCCAGTTGCCCATAAAACATTCGAACTTTAAAATGTGTTGTTACATCTTGTTTTATAAACGGAAATTATTTATGATCAACCAGATATATATATATATATATATATATATATATATATATATATATATATATATATATATATATATATATATATGTGTGTGTGTGTGTGTGAGAATGGTAGATAGGAAAAATCCGACAAGATGTGAAAAAAAATGTAAAAGTGGATAAACCGAACACCCAGAGAACGGATTCAATTGATATTTCGTTTTTATTTCATAAAAGATTTTATATATATATATATATATATATATATATATAAAGTGAATTTGGCAACTTTAGTCGTGGGTGACCTGAACGCTCCCTTTACAATAGCTACTACACTGAGGTGCAGGGGAGGGTGCCCCCCTTTTCCCTGGATTGCTCCACTTTATCCTTAATACCTACCTTATATTGCTGAGGGTTAAGCAAGTATGTATCAAGTACCATTTTTAAAATCTTTGGTGATACCCGACCTGGGATTGAACCCAGGACTCCCGGACCATTGGCGAACACACTCTCACTCTCTCTCTCTCTCTCTCTCTCTCTCTCTCTCTTTCTGTCTCTCTCTCTCTCCCTCTATATATATATCTATATATATATGTATTGAAATTTGAATTGGTCCACAATGAGATTATTTTTAAAAACATATTAATTTCATAAAATGTTTATTACATTCTTTATTTTATCTTTTCATATTTTCTTCTTTTATTTCCTTCTAACGTGTTTCAGTTCTCTTCAGAGATGGAATTAAAAGTTTTTTCGGTACTAAAGGGAACTGAAACGTGTTAGAAGCAAATAAATTAATAAAATATAATCAAATAAAATAAAAATGTATTAAACAATATATGAAATAAACTTTTTTTAAAAATAATCTCATATTGAACCTATTCAAAATTTAACATATTTACTTTTACCTCGTGTTGTAATGGTTAAAGCGGTGGACAGTGGAATCGTAGTGCGCGAGTTCGTACTCCAGTCGCACTATTACGTTCACTTTCGGACAAATACCCTTGGGAAAGGTATGAACCCCCTTATCCTCCCAGCTATGGGTTAAATAGTACCACTACTGTCCTTCTAGGAGAATGGCTTTGGCATTAAATAACCTAAAAAGAGTTGATATGCCATTAAACAAAGAAAACCATTCCATCTTTGGATCAACTATAAAAAGAAAAAACTAAAGTATTGTATTTCTTTCCAGTAACTTTGCAATCACCTATCTGCAACATCACTTTCAAACTTTTCCTTGATCCACACAACTCCGTTAAATCAGTCATAATTAAATTTTCCATATATAGCCAATTACTTCTTTCAGTCTTTACTTTATATCTGAGACAGCAATGATTATGTAATATACATTTCTGTGTGTAAAACTGTTTAGAAAACCTGTTCTCTTTTTTTTTTTTTTGTTGTTTTTTTTTGTTGTTTTTTTTTTGTGGGTGTTGTTTTGTTTGTTTTTTGTTTTTGTTTTTTGGTTCGTCTTCTTTTCTAATGTTCAGTAAGTTACTAATAGTTTTCCCAAGTTTTTTTTTTTTCTGCCTTAGAGAATTGTGAATTCCATTATATGATCATCCTTTTGAGAGGTTCAGGAAACTTTCAGATCTTTTCTTTCAGGGGATTTTTCATGTTGTTTCGATGCGTAAATTTTTAACAAAACAGTGGTTAAAAACAAAAGGGGGTGTTTTCTGCTTTTAGGATCTTGTACATTAGAGAATAGTTAAAGTTTTCCGGTCGGTTGGTTGGTTGGTTGGTTGGTTTCTTGGGTTTTATGGCATATCAACCGTTGTAGGTTATTTAACGCCAAATCCATTTTTATGTAAATAATCTGTTCTATTTCAAACAATTCAGTTTAAGCATAAGTAAAGTTAGCGACCATAGTCGAGGGTGACCCGAAGGCTCCCTTTTCGATAGCTACTACACCAAGGTGTAGGGGAGGGCGCTACTCCATTCCCAGGATTGCTCCACTTTACCCTTGAACCGTACCTTATAATGCTGAGTGTTAAGCAAGGTGGTATCAAGTACCATTTTTAAAGTCTTTGGTATGACTCGACCTGGGATTGAACCCAGGTCTCCCGGGCCATTGGCGAACACTCTAACCACTGGGCCAATGTCAATTGTCAAAAACATTTCTATTTGAAAGTATTCAAGCAGAAAACAAAAAAGTATTCAAATGTAAATACAGTTTTAATGTCAAAAAACTGTTCTATTTCAAATAATTCAGTTAAGCATAAGCACGCAGTTTAAATGTAAGTACGGTTTAATTGTCAAAAACATTTCTATTTCAAGCTATTCAGTTTATTCAAACAATCCAGTTTAGCATTAGTATGCTATTAGTTCTATTTAACCCATAGATAGGGCCGTATCAGGTGATACCACTCCGGGCCAGGGTGGACCTGGGAGCGATGGTAGTAAAGGGGTACTCCGCATTCCCCAAAGCTCCAGCATTGCTGGAACCTCACCATCAGATTGTTTAGCGTCATATCAGGACACTCGTTGGGGTGGGGTGGGGGATCTTACCCCTCTGCAGAGAAGCAGTCGGTGTATTCTACAGTCCCAGCCGACTGGGCAATAAAGTTTTCCGTGAACAACCAATTATGATTTTTGACATAAAACCATAAGATGGTATTTTAACTTCCTATGAAACTCAAAAACGTAGAATACTTCAAATGCCAAGATTCTCTTGGTTTCATTTATGAATTTCAATTGATAACATTGGCATTTTAAGAATGTGCCATATCTTTTGCCATTTTGCGTTTGATCCATTTTTTAAGGAATATATATCCTTTGATGTAAAAAAGAAATACAAATAACAATCCCTTATCTTCAACCTGAGGGTGATCAATAAATGAATACTCAAAGTCTCATTGAGACGGAACGCAATTGAGAGAGATTGAGCGGTCGGCTAAAACAAGAGGACAGAGGGTGTTAATAGTGGAACTAAACGAATTGGTTGATCGGTAGGTCCTTTTGTTTTATGGCATATGAACCATTTTCGGGTCATTCAACGTCGAATTAAGTCATTCTGATAAAATTTTCAAAGAATTCACTTTAGTATAGATATAGTTTTTAGTTTACACATAGTTAAATATCCAAACCGTTCTATTTCAAACTATTCATTTCGGCATAAAGTCCACAATTTAAATGCTCAGTTAAATATAAAAACAAGTTAATTTCAAACAATTCTGTTAAGCGTAATAACATAGTTTAGTTATATTTGACCCATAGATAGGACCTTATCAAGTGCTACCACTGTGGGCCAGAGTGGGCCAGAGTGGGCCAGAGTGGGCCTGGGGGCGATGGCAATGTAGGTTTACTCCGTATTCCTCGATGCTCCAGCATTACTAAAGCCCCACCATCAGATTCTTTTGTGTCTTATCCAGGAAATTCGTTGGGGGAATCTTATCCCTCTGCAGGGATGGAGTCAGTCTATTCCGCAGTCCCAGCTGACTGGGCCATAAACGAATCGGGTTTCTACTTAAGCGAACCAGAACCCAAAGCACAAAGATAGGGTTCATTGGAGGAGTTTGATGAAGACGTTTCGTTCCTCATTATCCAGAGGAAGAAGATTAATGAGATTTTTAAAAATGCTATTGTGAAATGATATCAATGTATTTACTTAGATTGTATTGAATTTATGACGAAGAAATACCCAGATAAAATCGGATGACATTAGGAAAGTATAGTTAAAGTCTGGAAAGACCACAACTTGTTGTGATGGGGGTTGGTAGAACAAGTCACATAGGGTAAATCCCAAATGAGTAAGATACTATACATTCTAAGTTGTCAACTGAGAAAGGCTTAGTTGGAAGCAACACTGATGTTTACATAGAAATCATTGTATAAATTTATCAGTTTTTTATAATATATAAACACCAAATGAAGTACACGTTGATGCTGAATAATGGTTTAAGAAATGGATAATGTCATTATAAATAAATATGTATATGTATGTATCATCATCATCATCATCATCATCATCATCATCATCATGTCGTGCTGGTAGCACGGATATCCCTGACCCTCTCTCGCCACTTTTCCCTATCGTTCATCGCCTCAGGCAGGTCTTCTGGACAACATCCCGTATCCTCACATAGTTGCTGAATGTATGTTCGTGCTGGTCGTCCTGCTTTTGCACGGCCATGTGTGGGGGTCCACAAGAGTACATCACTTATGAGTTCGTCCCTGCTTCTCCAGCAGTGTCCTGTATGTCTGGTTCGTCTAACTTGAATAGTTTTCGTGATAGGAGGCAGGTGGACGTACAGTTGGTGTCTTGTGGGGTGTTGCTGCAAGGACTTGTTCCAGATTGCACGCAGCATTCTTGTGTAATTGCCGTCTAGCTTCTTTTCCATCCGTTTTGATAGCGTCCATGTAGTGCATCCATATAGCAGTATTGATGCGACCGCTGCCTGGAAGAAACAACGTTTCATTTTATCGGTTAGGTCTGATTTCCATATAATCGATAGCCTATTGATAGCTGTCCATGCTTTCGTTAACCTCGTGTCGATGTCCTTTTCGGTTGATGCGACGCTGCTTCCTAGGTAAGTGAATTTGTCTACTAGTTTAAGAGGGGTTCCGTCTATATGGATGTATACATGTATGTATATGTGTGTGGGTGTGCACATGTGTTACTCCTGTGTAAAAAATCATTTCCATATAATTGATATATATATATATATATATATATATATATATATATATATATATATATTGATCAAATTATAAATGATAATAATCACATAATAAATTGATCAAATTTTTAATTATTTTGTTTTTCTACTTTTCCTCATACTGTAGCATTTGTTTCGTTATATATATATATATATATATATATATATATATATATATATATGTGTGTGTGTGTGTGTGTGTGTGTGTGTGTGTGTGTGTGTGTGTGTGTGTGCATATATATACATATATATCCTTCCCCACGAGCAGAATGTGACACAAGGTCAGTTTTTTAGTGGAGCTTAACAGGTTTGAATTCAGTTTTCCTTATCCTAGACTGGTTGACATACCACATTTGAAGAGCCCGGCTTTTCAACTATATACCCATAGCAAGTGGTGGGGGGAGAATAATTAAAGTCAGACCTGTCCCAATTGTATTAGAGCTGTGTGAAATACAAACAGTCTCACCCAGGATGTAAACTAAAGTCGATTGGTCCATATATATCCACGAAGAAAACAGAAAACAAATAATCCAAAAGTCATGAATTTATTGTAATGGAATATCAACGTTTGAAAATTTCAGTTTTAGCAAACCCTCGTCAGGACTTTAAGGCGGTGAATAAAATGTTTGAACAACGATTGGTGTTTTAGTAAAATAAAATATCAGGGAAAAGAAAAGAAAAAAAAATACATATATATATATATATATTATATATATATATATATATATATATATATATATATATATATATGTGTGTGTGTGTATTATTCAGTCCAGTTAAACTGGAGTCGGGAATAATTCCGTCGGGACAATTAAATTATTCAATAACGAAGATTTAAATCTTCCTGGTAAAGAGCTCAATGTAACTGACATCACAGAGCAATAATTCCTTTAAGAAAAACAAAATCCGGTCACATTAGGATTATTAATTTATTTCTATCCTGCTATGGGTGAGACCGGATTTTGTTTTTCTTAAAGGTATATATATATATATATATATATATATATATATATATATATATATATATATATATATATATATATATATATATATACAAACAAAGATCATATAACCGTTCATCATTAAATCATTTTTGGATTACTTTGTTTTTTTATTTTCTTCATACTGTCGGATTTCTTTCCATTATTTACTTCCACACACACATATATATTTATATATATATATATATATATAATATATATATATATATATATATATATATATATATATATATATATATATATATATATATATATAGTGAGAGAGAGAGAGAGAGGGGAGGGGAGAGCGGACGAGAGTGGATTTTCTCTTGTTGACTCATCGAATTTTAGTGAACTAAATGATCTAAATTACTTTTATCATCTGTTAATAGAATGTCAGAAATTTATATATTTAAGGGTTTTATCTCTTTCAATCACCTGGAAATACTCCAGGCAGAACAATGATTCCTTAATATTAAGAACGGGTGAGCACGATTTCAGTCAGAGTCAAATAATGTTAATATGTTAGATGGATGCATTCCTTAAAAGTCGTTATTTTTTGTTACCACAAACTTTCTATTTTCGAAAATGTCCTCCGCAATGTCTGAGACCAAGATACGTATGCAAAAGCAATTTTCTGAGATAACTTATTAAAAAAAGATCAATTACCTAGATGAAATGATTAATTAAGAAGTGAAACATTTCTAAATTTGGGGATGAAATAAGGTAGGACTCTAAACTGCATTCCATTTTTAGTCTCCATTTCTAGAACTCTAGAGACTATGGAGCTACGTTTTCGCTGCCATTACTCCCAGACCTACTCTTACCTAAAAGAGTAGAGCCTATAAAGTTCCCATTTATTAATCGAATGCTTACCTTTCTGAAATAATATTTAAAATGATTATCTGTTTGAAATAATCTTTACCTGCTTGAGGTATTAATTTTACCATGCTCTTAAAACATTGATTGAATTACTAAGTTTGAAGTGTTTTTCTGTTTAAAATCACTGACATTGGCTGTTACAACATAAATATTGCAATTATGTATAAAGTGTTTACATGTTGATAATTTTATTTATGTATTAGTTTAAAAACGTTGATATGGTAACTAATAATGAAGTTTTTACTTTTTTAAAATGATTGTGAACTTTATGAATACATTGATTTTAATATATTGATATAGCAAGTATGCAGCAGTTACATGTTTAAAATAACTTTAAACTTTACCAATATCTTGGCCTTTCAGGAATTAATATTGCAAAGAAATAGGAAATGTTACCAGATTAAAATGATCGTAGAATTTATTGATATATTGACTTTTAAAACATTGTATTTACTGATTTAATCTGCGTGTGAATTAATACTGTATACCTATATAAGATTTAGATTCTTTGACATAGCAGATTTCTATACCTTTTCCAGTTCAAAATGGGAGTAGTTCAGTTCAAAATGGAATAGTTCAGTTTAAAATGGGAATAGTTCAGTTCAAAATGGAAATAGTTCAGTTCAAAATGGAAAAATTATTATAAGTATAAATATAAAAAATATTTTATTTTTATGAATTATTTTAGCAATAAAATTGTAAACATTTTATTATATAAAAAATATTCTTCAAGTCATTTATTAGAACACAACATCTTCTAATGCTACAGCTGCAGGAATTTTAGATTGAATTCCAGCTATGAAACGATTGCATACTTCTGGTGTAACCCTTCCCAATTCTTCCTCTATTAATGAAGTCAAAGCTCCTGCCCTTTGTTCAGTAATTGACAAGCCATCTCTTCTCTCCATTGCAAGAATACTCACAATTTTTGCAGCCAATTCCTTTGATTAAAGACCATACTTGTTCAATCGGATTAAACATTGGACTGTATGGTCCCAACCTAAGCACTTCACATCCTAGAAATTCTTCTTCACTAAAAACTTCTTCAATGTTTGAGTGACATGGGGCATTGTCAACAACCATCATAACTGGACCCCCATAACTTCTCTTTGCAGCTTTTTTATATTTATACTTATAATAATTTTTTCCATTTTGAACTGAACTATTCCCATTTTGAACTGAACTACTCCCATTTTGAACTTTGAAGGTATAGAAGGACAAAAGTAGTACACTTTAACTAGCAGGATAAAAGAGTTCATACTTTTATCAAAAGGTATTAGCCCGAAAATGTACGTATTAGAGCGACTGTAGCTCGAACTTGCTTATTACGATATAGCAGTCCAGCACGTTAACCACTAAATCAAATAGACGTGATAATCAGCGAAGTGAATCCATTTGAAATTAACTCAACTATGGTTAAAAACTAACCGCTCTTTTTTGCCAACACTAAAATATTTAACCAGGGTAAGATATCCGACTGACGTAAAGTCAGCCGAGTTTCGATGTCAGCCGGAAGTATATCGTGCGTCTAGCCACACTGAAGAGTTATGATACAACGAAACAGTCTATCTGTTGAGAACAATATGTTGTATACTCATATGTAGATGCATGCAAACGACACAATAAAGACGAGCGACACAGTTCTTTTAGAAAAATATACCTATCACTTTATTTGAAAGGGTTGTGTGTGAGAGGGAGTTAGAGACCGAACAGAACTGTAACATATTGACCCCCCACTCTTGTGGCCATAACCACGTTTCTTTCCCGTTCTCCTGGGCTGCTCAACCGGGGGCGTGGGGGCCCACTCTGCTGGGTGCTGGCTTTCTCTACCGCATCTTGTCACCAACGGTCTGGTCTCCAAACTAACTGACTTCCTGTCTTCACCGAGTTATATAATAGTTCAACGCCCCCTTCTTCTTGTGGGCGTCACAATTGCACTCATTCAACCCATCCATGGTCAAGGTTATAATTCTGATATTCCTCGACCGGATGCACCTGTTATTTACATAGGTGCATTTCCTATTTTGACAGCCCGGCTGGGTCGTGGGTCAATATACAACAAATATATAGCTTAGACCCGGCTCATTGGCCAAGTGGGTAGAGTGTTCGCCAATGGTCGGGGAGATCTGCTTTCAATCCCAGGTCGCGTCGTACCAAAGACTTTTAAAATGGTACTTGATACCTCCTTGCTTAACACTCAGCAATCTAAGGTACGTAACAAGGGTAAGGTGGAGCAATCCAGGGAAAGGAGTAGCGCCCTCCCCTACACCTCAGTGTAGTAGCTATTGAAAAGGGAGCCTTCTGGTCACCCTCGATTACGGTCGCTAGCTTTTTTTTATATTAATACAGCAATTTTATTTTTCTCAAGGAAAGTCTATTTTACAGTTTTTGTTATAAATAAGATTGCATATCAGAAAAAAAAACTTTTCAACTCTATTTTCATATTGTTGTATGAATGTAATATTGTTCCAAAAAGGTATGACAAACTTTTATATTGAAATAATCTTAAATTTATATTATTGGCTCTTAAGAGATTTATCGATTTAAACTTGTTGGTTTTTTATCCGGATTCTTTATTCTAACAAAAAAATTATACTGAATTCAAATATGTCACACGTTCAATTTGAAAAGTAACCACAAAATAAAAATAATTAACCCGCTTAGCTGGTCAACTTTTAAATTGCCTGTGGGTTCTGTTATTGCATTTTTCAGTATTAAAAGATGACTGTTTCAGAAAACGTTTATTTAAAACCTTAAAATCCCCATTATGTTTTAGGCTAATTCATATAAATATCATCAACTGACCTGTGTTTATAGGCCAAATACGGACTGATAT
This sequence comes from Sepioteuthis lessoniana, assembly GCA_963585895.1. Classification (NCBI taxonomy): domain Eukaryota; kingdom Metazoa; phylum Mollusca; class Cephalopoda; order Myopsida; family Loliginidae; genus Sepioteuthis; species Sepioteuthis lessoniana. The sequence goes on along the minus strand of OY757914.1, from coordinate 89,025,273 downwards.
TTTGATTTTTAAAATATAGTGTGATGTGGCTGTAAATGCATGGAAAACTCATTTAAGAATCGACTTTAATGTGGACTTTAATGTGCTTTCCTTGTGAGAATAACGTCATTCAGTAAAAAAATTAAATTATGAAAACAGATTTTATCAGTTCGCTCACAAGGACAAGCAATAAATACATCTCTTCTTTTCACAGTTATGTGTAAAATAATCGAGCAAAGTGAGCTCAAAATTCTTAGCGGACAACCATCTAGAAGAAAAAATTTTTTTAATATTTTTCAGTTAATTTGCTGCTCTGTTCTTGCTTATCTTCTTCTTCTTATTATTATTATTATTATTATTATTATTATTATTATTATTATTATTATTATTATCATTGTTATTATTATTAAAGCTTGTCTTTCACTGGAGTTTGAGTGAAAGCAAGTCTTCTGAAGTCTCCAGAACTCTTCACAGTATTCTGGCCGATATCAGTTGTTTGGATGGTCTCTACTAGTCCTATTATTTCCAAATCCTCCAGTCCTTGTATCAATCCTTTGGTGATTGTACCAATAGCACCAGTTACGATTGGTATAATCGTCACTTTTATGTTCCACAGTTTTTTCAATTCCCTAGCAAGGTCGAAGTACTTATCCTTCTTTTCACTTTCTTTCAATTGTACTAAGTGGTCAGCTGGGAAAGCAAAGTCCACAATTCTGCTGGTTCTCTTTTATATATTGATTATTATAAGGTCTAGTGTCTGGCCGATATTAGATGATCCATATATATTTCAAAATCTCCGTGGAGTTTGTGTGTTTCATCCTCCATAACAGATTCTAGGTCTTTGATCTTATGGTCAAACTTTGATTTCTTGCACACTTCCCAGTGGATCACCTAACCTACCCACTTGTGTCTTGTCTTATATCTTCCTGAACTAATTTACTACATTGGTTTATAATATGATTGAACGTTTCGTCTCTATCTCCTCATAACCGACATCTGCTGTTTTGTTGTGTCTTATCTATTCTTACTTTGATATGATTTGTCTTTATGGCGTTGTTTTGAGCTGCCATTAGAATTAACTTAGTCTCCCTCTTAAAGTATCCCTTTCTTAGCCACATCCATGTTTTTTCGTGTGAGATGTCGTTTGTTAGTCGCTTAAAACGTCCATAGAATTGTTTTACTTCCCCTTTTTTTCTAGTTATTTCCGTTCTTTTGGTACTCGTTTTGTCAGTATTGTTTCAGGTAGCTGTAATCAGTCTTTCTCTACGCTGGTTGCATGAAAAAGTTATAATCAAAATATGACAAAATATATAGCCACGAATGCGGAGTCAGTTCATTGGTTATTTTGATAAATGTCATATTTACCTTTCGTCGTTATTTAATGCCAAATCTTGTTATATATATGTATATATATAAGTAAAGTAATGTTGGCGACCATAGTCGCGGGTAACCCAAAGGCTCCCTTTTCGATAGCTACTACACCAATGTGTAAGGGAGGGCACTAATCCTTTCCCTAGATTGCTCTACTTTACCCTTGATCCGTACCTTATAATGCTGAGTGTTAAGCAAGAAGGCATCAAGTACCATTTTTTGCGTCTTTGGTATGACTCGACCTGGGATTGAGCCCAGGTCTCCCGGGCCACTGGCGAACACTCTAGCCCCTAGGCCAATGTCCGGTATATATATATATTCCTGTGGATTCATATATAGTTAGAAATAATTTTCTTTAATTTCATGCATATCAATAATTTGATAGAAATAATTTTCATTAATTTCACGTATAATCAATTTGGTAGAAACAATTTTCATTAATTTCACGCATTAATGATTTGATAGAAATAATTTTCATTAATTTCACGTATAATCAATTTGGTAGAAACAATTTTCATTAATTTCACGCATTAATGATTTGATAGAAATAATTTTCATTAATTTCACGTATAATCAATTTGGTAGAAACAATTTTCATTAATTTCACGCATTAATGATTTGGTAGAAGTAATTTTCATTAATTTCACGTATAATCAATTTGGTAGAAACAATTTTCATTAATTTCACGCATTAATGATTTGGTAGAAGTAATTTTCATTAATTTCACGTATAATCAATTTGGTAGAAACAATTTTCATTAATTTCACGCATTAATGATTTGGTAGAAGTAATTTTCATTAATTTCACGTATAATCAATTTGGTAGAAACAATTTTCATTAATTTCACGCATTAATGATTTGATAGAAACAATTTTCATTAATTTCATATCTTAATAATTTAGTTTAGAGAATTTTCATCAATTCAGCCTAACAAGCGATATATTACACGAAAAAACATGGATGAGGCTAATAAAGGAAAAATTTAAGAGGGAACCTAAGTCTTATCTAATAGCAGCACAAAACAACGCCGTAAGGACCAATCATATCAAAGTAAGAATAGATAAGACGCAACAAAACAGCAGAGGTAGGTTATGAGGAGATAGAGACGAAACGTTCAAAATTATCTTATAGAGAGCAGTTAAGATAATTTTGCCATAAGAACAATTTGTAGAATACGGTCGGGACTTAATCATATTGATGATAGGGCTTAACATAACTAGCTGAATGGATCGAGCCTCTCCAACACCTCGTCTAGCTCAAGCAAGGGCCGATGATGTGTTTTGCAGGTCACATGACCTAGTACCCAAGTCACGGACCGCTTACTCACCAGGATCCAGTCCTCAGGCATCGCAGGTTACCACTCCTGAACAGGCAGTGTCTCCACTGGGGGAAGTAGATCTAGATGAAGACTTTAGATATGTACGTGAAAAGAATTTTTAAACAACAAAGATACTTTTTATACATCTCAACACTTTCAAACTTTAATTTGTTGATGTATTATATTCACTTTACAATAAACAGCTCCTAATAAGTGCTTATATATATATATATATATATATATATATATATATATATATATATATATATAAACTTCATTTTCAGCATCGATGATACTAGTAGATCAGCCAACCAGTTGGATAGATGCATCCTGTCATTTTTCTTTGTATATGAAAAATTACCATAATGCATACTTCACGTAAGATAAATAATTCATGATTTTTTTTTTAATTCTGAAATTACAATTGTGTACGATTAGTTACGTTTTGCAGCAAAATAGTTTCCTGCAGATAGTTATTTATTGTTGCAGGGAACTAATGCCGGGAATCCTTTCTTTAATAAGAACCAAAAATATACGACATCGTTCTTCCTGTATTCAATTAAAATACATATGATATTTAGTAGTTGTTCTCCAAGCCGTTCGGCTTTCTTTAGAGTACAAACAAATTATTCATATATATTTCTTTTTCTGTTCATTGCAGGTAAGTGGCTTTCAACCTATAAGCAAGACGAAATACAAAAGGTAAACGTATCTAACATATTTTCATTATTTTTCGTCAAACCTTGAAAAAGAAATGGTGAATCTCTTATTGTTTCCTCTGCGTGTATCAGAGTGCCAAACTGTCATTTTATTCTCTTTTAATAATGAGCCAAAAGCATGTTTTATTTCCTTGGGAATAATTCTTTATTTCCTTATGAATAGTTTGCTTTATTTCTTACGCCAATAAAAAACAGTTCCTGTAATTGTTTTGTAGTTCTAAAGGGATATGTACCTCTCGAGAAAATATGAACATTACGAGAGTAACGAGATATCTTTGTGGACAAATTCAGAGTAACAAGTATAAAATCGCCCAATCACTCTGTTAAGTGTAGAATGAAACATGATAAATTTTTAACGGAACTTAACAGATTTGAATTCAGGAGTTTCCTTCACCGATATCAGTTCCAATACCAAGGTTAAAGAGCACAGTTAGCTCCATAGTTTGGACGAGGATAGTTAGACGCAAACTTGGGGTAATGGTTATACCGCTGGATTGTGGAATCGTGGTAAACGAGTTCGAACTCCAGTTGCGGTATTACGTTCACTTTCGCATAAATACCCTTGGTAAGGTATAAATCCCCTTCTGCCTCCCAGCTATGGGTTAAATAGTATCACAACTCTTCTTCTAGGAAGATGGATTTGGCATTAAATAACCCAAGCAGGTTGATATGCCATAAAACAAGAAAACAAACAAACGTACTTTTCCACATGATACTAGCCTGATGTAAAATGCTGACAGTCTTTTCTAGGATTTGAACTCGAACAGCCGATAGTCGAGACAGTAGATTATGCTATCTGTACTTTTTGTTTGTTTGTTTTGGTTTTATGGCATATCAATCCCTGTTGGTCATTAAATGCCAAATCCATTTCTATTTCAAGCTATTCAGTTAAGTCTAACAGTTCTAATTCAAACAATTCAGTTTTGTATAATGCCCAGCCAGTTGGGACTGTAGAATACACCGACTGCACCTTTGCAGTGGAGTAGGAACTCCCGACTAGTGTTCTAAATATAACACTAAACAATCTGATGGTGAGATTCTAGTAATGCTGGAGCTTAAGGGTATGCGGAGGACCTCTTCACTAACATTGTTCCCAGGTCCACTCTGGTCATAATAGGGTCCTATCTATGGATCAAATAGAACAAAAATGCGTATTTATGCAAAACTGAATTACTTGAAATAAAACTGTTTTGACATTTAACTGTGTGTGGACAAAAACTATACCTATACTAAACTGACTTGTTTAAATTAAGACTGTCAAAACTGAACAGCTTGAAATAGAAATGTTTTTGACAATTAAACTGTGTACTCACACTAAACTGATTTTTTTTTTAAAATAGAACTTATTATTTGTATAAAAATGGATTTGGCATTAAGTAACCTACAAGGGTTGATATGCCATAAACCCAACCAGCTAACCAACCAAAATCAGCTTACTATAGGTATTGTTTTTGTTTACACACAATTGACTGTCAAAACAGTTCCATTTCAAACAATACAGTTTAATGTAAGCACAGTTTCAATGTCAAAAACAGTTCCATTTCAAACAGTTCAATTTATCATTAAAAAAAAGTTCCATTTCAAACAATTCAGTTTAGCATAAATACACAGTTTAGTTCTATTTGACAAATAAATTGGACCCTATCAGGTGCTACCACTGCGGACCAAAGTGGACCAGGGAGCAATGGCAATGAAGGGGTACACAGCATTCCCTAAAGCTCCAGCATTACTAGAACCTCACCATCAGATTCTTTTGTGTCTTATCCAGGACACTCGTTGAGTGAATCTTACCCTCCGCAGAGATGCAGTTGGTGTATTCTACAGCCCCAGCCGACCTAGCAAGACTGCATTTTTGCAAAGGAGTAAGAACCCCACCACTGCCAACGCGTCTCATAGATATAACTCTAAACCATCTGATGGTAAGGATCCATTCCTATAAATTGGGAAAATGTGAAGTACCCTTTCATTGCATTTACTCTCGAGCCAACTCTGACCCGGACCGGTAGTACCTGTTTGGGTCCCTTTTATGGGCCAAAAATAAGTATGCAATCATTTACTCTACTTGAAATCATTAACGACAGATAAATTGAACTATTAGTATTAAATAGCAATTTCTGAAGAGATTCAACAGTGAGTAAACGAATTAATAATATTTAATAGATAGACTAGCTTAAAATAGCAATACTCGAAACCATTTAACTGTGTGCAAACAAATGAGCTGTGGCTAATTTAAAAATTGTCAACCACAAACTACTCGTTTACAAATTATATATATCTGATATATGAATATAAACAGGATTTGACATTAATTATCTTACAAGTGTTGATATGCTGTAAAACCAACCAACTAACCAACCAACCAACCATATAGCCGAACCCAATTTCTATGACAATATCCATTACATCTAGATCTCCTCAGTGTTGCAAGTATGTAAATATCCATGTGGTGGACTTGTTTTACCTTAATAAATCAGATGATACAAGTTCTGCTTATTTAGTAAAGAGGCTGATTGAATGAAAAATTCTTATATGCTTTAATACGATTCAACTTAATATCCTTCAAAACTAACTTAAGGAAGTTACACATTAACAAAGACATTGCTCTTATTCCTAGAAACAGAGTTGGAATACTTCAACTGACACTGACTTCAGTTGGAGCGGCAACTTGTTATTAACAGCTCCTAAAAGGTTACGATGGAACGGGGTTTTGACTTTTGAAACAGGAAATAGCCTCCGGAACCAAGATCAAGACACTAAAAGGGTGTTTAACCGCAGGAATAATTGGCAGGACTAAAAAGTTGTTCTCGAAAGTGTGTTAAGAAAGTGATGAGACTATTGTTTTTGGTCTATCATTTAATAAAACTTATTTGTCTTATTTTCAGATCGGCAACCCTCATTAAAAATCAGCTGATCAATATTAAATACGTAGCAGTCATGATTACCGCCAAACGCCGATTAGATATGAAAATATTAATTATTATTTTAAAAGTTGGACAAGATTGATTGTTTTTTGGGTTTTTTTTCCTATACCGAGAGATTATCGGTGTGATTAGATCAGCAAAACAATCAGTTAGTAAAGTTGCTGACCATGGTCGTGAGTGACCCGAATAGCTACAATACCGAGGTCTAGGGGAGGTCACTACCCCTTTGCGTGGATTGCTCTGCTTTACCCTTGATACTTACCATATAATGCTGAGTGTTAAGCAAGGTAGTATCAAGTACCATTTTTGAGTCTTTAGTTTGAATTGACTTGGAATTGAACCCCAGTCTCCTAGACCATTAGCGAACACTCTTCTCATTTGGCCAATCTTTCCTAAGTGTAGATTCGCAGCGTTTATTTTTAAAGCGGATCTTGAACTGGAGAATACGAGAATTTTTGACACTTAAGATGAAACTATAATACTTGGTGTTTCAAAAAACTTTTTGGTCTTATTTTCAGGTTGGCAAACCCCATTAAAAATCTGCTGATCAATACTAATTACCTAATAATCACGATCACCATCAAAAGTCGATTAAATATGAAATCACCAGGTACTATTTACCAACCCCTCCGCTCGGGCAGGATATGACACAAGGTCAATTTTTAAGCGGAGTTTAACAGGTTTGAATTCAGAGTTTTCCTTCTCCTAGACTAGTTGCCTCACCAAGGCTGAAGAACCTAGTCCGTCCTACTATTTACCCATAGCTGGAGGGAGAATAAGTGGGTTCATACCTTTCCCAAGGGTATTTTGCCCGAAAGTGAACGTAATAGCACGACTGGAGTACGAACTCGCATTCTACGATTCCGCAGTTCATCGCTTTAACCATTACACCACGAGGACACCCCTAAATATGAAATCACCAGGTGCCCGTGGTGTAATGGTTATCGCCGTAGGAAATGGACACGCCGACTCGAGTTCAAATCCTGGACGAGACTGATTGCATTTTCACATAGCACTTATATCCCTGGGAAAGGTATGAATCCGATTATTCTCCCTCCAACTATGGGTAAATAGTAGGGCAGACTAGGTTCTTCAGCCTTGTAGAGGCAACTAGTCTAGGAGAAGGAAAACTCTGAATTCAAACCTGTTAAACTCCGCTTAAAAATTGACCTTGTGTCATATCCTGCCCGAGCGGAGGGGTTGGTAAATATGATATGAAATCACCAATCGAATTGAACGGGATTTCTCTTCCACAGTCTCACGGTGATCCAAAACCGACTTTTAACTTATAAACTTTTGCCTAAGAGAGATCTTCATTTCCACAAGCATAAGTTAACTTTTTAAATGTTTCTGTCTCATTGTCCACTGGTTTGATACAGAATATGATCTTGTATTCCAATTTTATAACACGCCAAAGTGAATATACTTGTAATAATCTAAGCTCACTCAACTGAAAAGGAATTCTGAGAGGCAAATATGAAATAAGCGTTATCGTGCACGATAAAAAGCATAATTAATTAGCCAATTTTCAGTCAGGGTTACCAACCTGAATTTTTTAATAGCTTTATTACTTTCTCGATCGATTTCGTATCTAGATAATATGATTCTGGTTTATGTTTATGAAAATATTGATTTTTTTTTCATAAATTGAACATGATTAACTGTTTTGTCCAATACAAAGGGATTAGATCAGCTAATCAATAATCTCCTTAAAAGTGGATTGCAGAGTTTATTTTCTAAGATATTCTTGAATTATATAATGCAAGAATTTTTGACACTTTAGTTGAGACTATAATATAGAGTGTTTTAAAAATAAATTGATATCATTTGAAATATAAATTTTATAAAAATGTATATAATTTCGTAATTTAATAACTTGACCAGTTCTTGTTCAACCAGTTCTGGTTTCAAATTTAAACAAGCGGATTGCGAAATAGAATTTACGTGTGTCTAAATTCTACCCATTAATTTTGAAAGCTTTGTGTGTCCTGGGTAAACTGCTTTGTGACGGTGCATAGATATTTATCCCAGGACGGGAGTTTATTTTACGCACGCGTAACGTCGGGGCAGTCTGGCACTTGACCCCTCGCAAAATAAGTCCTTGTCAAGATTTCTTTTTAGGGCATATGGAAACTGGCAGATAATGTGGGGTTTAATTTGGGGCTAGACTGACCGCTGCTGGCAAGGGGGTTTCCATTTTCACTTTACACACACACACCAAGTTACTCCGTTTTCCTACCCCCTCGGATAACAGAAAACAAGGACTTCTAGGTTAAGATAAAAAATATCATTTACTGTAGTCGGCAACTCCAATTTTGCGTGTAATCTTTTTAAAGACCAATAGGACATTTAGCGAGAATAAATTGAAGCGAATGAAGCTGAAAAAGAAATATGTAAAAGAAGACAACTTGATAGGTAAACAACACAACGAATAAATTTCGACACGAAGGGACATTTAAAATATAACAAGGTTTTTAATACGTGAGGGCCAAACAAATATTTAAGGTGCCGGCTATATTACCAGCAGACAGTCTTAAACACAAATGTCTCTCTTTCTTTTTCTTTTCTCTCTGTCTCCTCCTCCTCCACCGGTTGTGCTACTCAATGACCTGCATTTCCTTCTTCGTCCACCCAGTTATGGAGTGCGGGTAGTTTGACCTTTATTTCCAACTGCCTCAGCGGTCAGTCGCTGGGCAGTTAGTTCAAACACAGAAGGGGGAGGGATATTAAATCTTACTTCTCCCGTCCCAGTGGCATATCACGTGACAGCTTCAAATGGCAAGACTTCAGTGTTGATTACCCCTTCATTACCATTACTCCCAGGTAAATTCCAACCGGAAGTGGTAGAACCTGGTAGAACCTATGGGCCAAACAGATCATTTTAAAAATTATTTGTTTTCGACAGTGTAAAAAAAAACCCTGAAGAAACGACTACAGAAAAATGTCAGTATAAACCGGGACATTGGCCCAGCGGTTAGAGTGTTCGCCAATGGCCCGGGAGATCTGGGTTCAATCCCAGGTCGAGTCATACCAAAGACTTTAAAAATGGAACTTGATACCACCTTGCTTAACACTCAGCATTATAAGGTACGGTTCAAGGGTAAAGTGAAGCAATCCAGGGAATGGAGTAGCGCCCTCCCCTACACCTTGGTGTAGTAGCTATCGAAAAGGGAGCCTTCGGGTCACCCTCGACTATGGTCGCTAACTTTACTTACTATAAACGTACAAATAATGTGATTCGTAACATCTCGGCTTAAAATAAACCCAGAAAGGTAGACATGTCGTTAAAATCAATCAATTTGATATAATATTACTGTGCTCAAAAAACTCTTAAGAATCAAGTGCAGAAAAAATGTAATTATCAACTTACAATGAACGTGATTGCATAACTTCTAAGCATAAAATAAACATTGATATGCAGTTAAGATTAATCAATTCAAAATCTTTAAAGATAAGTATTTTACAAAAAACACGCTGTATGTATATAGCAAGAGATATGAATTCCAGTGAGCATGTTTGTACGGTTGGTGGTGGGGACCATTAACAACTTGTTGCCTGATCTTATTTTTGAAATTTGCCTACGATCAGTTCCAATTTTCATAACGTCTGTGTTCGATCCAATAGAATTAGTCTTGTAAGCTTTTTCTCGGCGAACCAGACTCAAGACATTACGTGGAATCAATGAGATCTTTCTGTGGACGTTCATGTAATTATACGTTGGAGATTCTCTTAGATATTTTTCTATGGAACCGTCGACGGGCAATTCGTAATTCGATATTCGATAACAGCGATTCGTCTCTTTGGAAACTACGACGAACCATTTTCATGTACTTAGAAAAACAGGACACTCAAGTGTGTTAGCAAAGTTAGTGGCCTGACCTCGTTTTCAAATCTGCAAGTCATCAGACCTAATTAGCATAACGTCTGCTGTCGGGGCCAAAGAATTAAACATGTAAGCTTTTTTGTCGTTCTCAATCGAGCCCTAACTCATCTGATGAAAAGAACCAATGCGGATATTAGTTTATAGAATGTATTCGTGTACAAGTCGATTTCTTATGACACTGGACAAACTTGTGTACAACTCAAACTTTCATAAGAGCATAGTACCAGAATTGAATGATCAGTGGCATGAACTGTCACGTAGTCTGTAACATGATCCTATTTACCAACCCCTCCACTCGGGTAGGATATGACACAAGGTCAATTTTTAAGCGGAGTTTAACAGGTTTGAATTCAGAGTTTTCCTTCTCCTAGACTAGTTGCCTCATCAAGGCTGAAGAACCCAGTCTGTCCTACTATTTACCCATAGGTGGAGGGAGAATAATTGGATTCATACCTTTCCCAAGGGTATTAGTGCTATGTGAAATGCAATCAGCCTCGTCCAGTATTTGAACTTGTGTCGCAGTGTCCATTTCCTACGGCGATAACAATTACACCACCGGCACCTCCATTTTTTTTTTTTTTTTTTTTTTTTTTTTTACTATTTAACCCATAGCTGGGAGGATAAGGAGGTTCATACCTTTCCCAAGAGTATTTGCCCGAAAGTGAACGCAATAGCGCGACTGGAGTGCGAACTCGCTTACGACGATTCCGCAGTTCGTCGCTTTAACCATTACACCACTGTATCTTCTATAACGTGTTACATGATCGGTGACTTGATCTGCTAAAGACAGATGATGGATTGTTATCACTGTATGGTATGCAATTCTGTAGGACAAAAGTTACAAATCTAGGTACAGATTATGAATCTATGAATCAATAATATGATCCGTTAACTTTGTCACTTGATCCGTAACATAATTTAGGTTGTGTCCTCGTGGTGTAATGGTTAAAGCGCTGGACTGCGGAATCGTAGTAAGCGAGTTCGTACTCCAGTCGCGCTATTACGTTCACATTCGGGCAAATACCCTTGGAAAAGGTATGAACCCCCTTATCCTCCCAGCTATGGGTTAAATAGTACCATTACTGTTCTTCTATGAGAATGGCTTTGGCATTAAATAACCTAAAAAGAGTTGATATGCCATTAAACAAAGAAACCAAACCAAACCAAACCAAACCGTAACATAATTTGTTAGATGATCAGTAACTAAAATTACCTAAGTTACAAGATCTGGAACACAATGTTTCATTATCTGCAACATGATGTAACCCCTACATTGCCTCTCATATGATATGGTACATTATCTGTAACACTGTGCCTTAATACACGTTTATCATCGACATAAGCCGTGACGTCAACGGCAACGTCATGTTTTGACATGACGTTGTCGTTGACGACACGGTTTATATTATTTGTGGTTATATCTGCAATACGATCTGTGACTAGATACCAACACTTTATGATCTATCCGGTGGCAAAAGTTGCTTGCTAGCGCCAGGAGTGGCAGTACCGCCTTGAGCTACTGAAACTGTGTAATCACCCTGATTGGCAGCTGATGAGGACAGAGTATCGCACTTGCTTTCACACGTTGTATGATGAAAAAAAAAAGGTGACTAGATATCAACACTTTCTGATCTGCAATGTGATATTTTACTTGGCTGGTAACATGATGTCTCCTGTCTATGTTTTGTGAACGGATTATCATTTGTAATATAAAGCCATCATTCTATGACTCATAAGATGATTTGTTATAAAGTCTCTAATATGATGTTACTCCATAATAATTTGTATTTTGTTTTGTGACATGAACTGTAACATGATGTGACTCCAGTATTTTATATAATTTGATTGATGACATGAACTGTATCTTAATTTTCCCATGATCTATAAGATGTCATCACTTTTACGATCTGTGACAGTCTGTTACAATACATATTTTTGTTGCCACATTTGAATGATACATGTTACATAATATAGAACATGATGCGATCCTTTTATTATCTGTAATTTGTTCTTTTAAAGGATCTGTAACATGATTCTCTAACTTCATAACGAGGAATAAATATAACGTTATGATCTCTTAAATGACGAGATAGTCAGTGATACGATTGATTGTTTGGTCTGTAACATGTCATCACAGTCAACTCCGTGATATAACATATTACATAATCTTTAACCCAATTCACTCACTTTGTTTCTGGTAATATAATATGTCTCAGGATCTCTAAAATGATTGTATGGACTGTGACATGAGTTGGTTTGGTTTCTTTGTTTAATGGCATATCAACTCTTTTTAGGTTATTTAATGCCAAAGCAATTTTCATAGAAGAACAGTAGTGGTACTATTTAACCTATAGCTGGGAGGAAAAGGGGGTTCATACCTTTCCCAAGGGTATTTGCCCAAAAGTGAACGTAATAGCGCGACTAGAATACGAACTCGCTTACTACGATTCCGCAGTCCATCGCTTTAAACATTACACCAGGAGGACCCCCCCTGTGACATGAGTTGTTATATGATCTATAACATGATGTCGCTACTGAACGTTTTGCAATAGCATTTATTACACGAACGCTAACTTGATCGCCTCATTATTTGATCCGGTAGATCTATAACATAATGCTAACACTTAATAATTAATAACATGATCTTTTTAATTCTGTTTTACATAATACCATCACTGCATCATCTGTGGCACGATCGAATCAATGACACTCCCTCTGATTTATTGTGATAATCCCTTGTTTGTACATAGCCATAATGGTTACATGCAACTCTTATTTATACAACTTTTCTCTAATAGCACTGATTTCATACGACATTTTCGTGTTTCCGAATGGTCAAAACATTTGAAATGGAGAAACTGTATCGGAGGAAAACGTGATTCTTTTGCCAAGAAACACAGGCACTCCAATTTGTAAGTTGATGCAGTGTAGATGTAGAAGGAGTCTGGACGTGAAAGAAAACAAACTCATCGTCTCACAGAGAGAAAGACATAAAAGAAACAATAAATAGACAGTCAGACGGATGTGTGTAGACAGATTAATTACATGATTTTATTAATCAAACTTAGCGAGAAACATTGTAATTGTGTAAACTTTGAATAAATCTCCTCACGCTTTATGTTATTATATATTTATATATAAATATATACGGCAAAAGAAAGAGAGAGAGAGAGAGAGAGATAGGGAGAGAGAGAGGGAGGGAGAGAGAGAGAGAAATGAAGGATGAGAGGAGATATCGACTGTATTTCCTATAAATAAATTCCCGCTTAATATTTTGTAAATTAAATCAAATCAAATATGCAAACATTTTTTCCAGAAGAACGTTATACGATCAATACAATTATTAGTAGGTATTATTTCTTTTCAAACTTCCACACAACACACACACACACAAACACACACATGCACACACACACACACACACAGACATATACATATATATATATATAAATTTACGGATTTTTTTGGCACAGACTTATTGGCGATTTATTTGAACATTTAGGCACATACCATATATATATAGATATATATGTGTGTGCGTCTGTGTGATTGTGTGTGTGTATGTGGAGGTGCTGGTGGTGTAATTGATATTGTTCGGGGAAATGGACACAATGAGCCGAGCTCAAATCCTAGATGAGGATCTTTGCATTTCACATTGCGCTCATAATATTAGGAAAGTTATCAATACAACTGTTCCCCATCCTGCTATGGGTATATAATCGGGTCGGTCGACCCATCTAGGAAAAGGAAAACTCAATTGAATCCTGTTAAAGTCCACTTAGATAACGGCACCTTCAAACCATTTAGTAAAAGCAATTCCACCCTCACCTACAGAAATGTTAATTCTAACCACCCAAGATTAATATCGAATAAGATTCGGGTCGGTCAACCCATCTAGGAGAAGGAAAACTCAATTGAATCCTGTTAAAGTCCACTTAGATAACGGCACCTTCAAACCATTTAGTAAAAGCAATTCCACCCTCACCTACAGAAATGTTAATTCTAACCACCCAAGATTGATATCGAATAAGATTCCTGATGCCGTGAATCAGAGGATAAATAGACTATCCTCGTGTAAAAAAGATTTTTGTAGCGAACAAAATTATATATGATGAAGCCCTCGAAAATCGCGGATTCCAGAGAAGACTGGAATATGTACACCCAGTGAACTCCGAATTAAAGGGACAAAACTTTACCATAGGCAGAAGTAGCGGAAGTAGGATTCACGGACTCATCAAGGTAGGTGACACCAATAATAATCATTCAAATAGACGAGGTAGAGATAGAAAGGTAATTCAGTTTAACCAGCCATTCTGTAAACTTACCAACATTAACATAGGAAAATACTTCCGAAACCTCCTAGATCGGAACTTTAATAGGGACAACCCATTAAGTAAACGTTTTAGGAGAAACATCTAAAAATTAGTTACTCTTGTACAAACAATATGCATAGTGTGAGGCGAAAATTTACTTTTATCCCAGAACGGGGTTTTATTTTCGCACGTGTGAAGACGGGGCAGGTTGGCACTTGATCCCTTGTAGAATAAGTCCTCGTTCAGAGTTTTTTTCTCGGGCATATAAGAACAGGCATATTATGTGGGGGATTAATTTATGGCTAGACTGACCGCCGCTGGCAAGGGGTTCCAAATTTCACACTATACACACACCCACCAAGGCCACTAGTCTTCCACCCCTAGAACAATGGAAGATATGGACCTCTAGGTTTAGACGTAATAATATTAATTATAGTAGTCGGCAATTCCGGTTTCCCGTGTGATACTTTAAAGGAATTAATAGGATAATTTTAAGAAAGATAACATAAGGCGGCGTGAGGCTGGAAAAGAAACATAAAATAACAAATTCGTAGCCGACGCTGCAAATAACAACTTCAAGCACGTGGGAACATTAAAATATATCAATCTTTTACTACACATAGATATACACCTTCAACGTGTCAAATATATGATAAATGAATAATCCATGAACATAACTGTCTTTCTTCTTTTCTTTTCTTTCGTTTTCAGTCTTTCTTATATTGAGAGAGAGAGAGAGAGAGAGAGAGAGAGAGAGAGAGAGAGAGGGGGGGTATATAAAGTTGGGTATAAGGAGAAACGGTCTCAAAGTTTACTTATCTTTTTTTTTCGACGGAGTTCCTGTGGAGAATATTTCCTCTTTTACGGGCTAATAGACTTTATGCTATTTTTAGTACTGGCTTGAAGAAATGGCTCCTTCGTGTCCGAGATATTCTTTTCGTCTTCTTTTACCCGGAGTACTTGGCTTTGGTTCTGTTCGCCACGAGCCCCGTTCAACAACTAACTTTCTTGTTTCCTTTTTTCGCTGACAGGAAGAAGGTGCCACTTCCGTTTTAGGGTCCCAGCCAATCGTTTGGCTTCTACCTTCTTCCTTCCCGTGTCAGGCAACCCGAGTGAGGTCACCGAGTACAAACATCTGTTCTTAACGGTCATTCTCTGATGGCTTGCTACTGTTAATTCAAACAAGAGGATAGTAGTAATCTTATTTCTATCTTCTCAGTGGGATACCACGTGACAATAGTATCTTTGATAACCTTAATATGAGGTTACAAGACGAATCAAACTGTAATAGTGAGGGGCCTGATAGATTGCCCTTAACTGTAGAAGAAAAGAGGAATACTATTTGGGCTGACGATGTAACTCGGAGAACGTCGTATACCAAGCGGGCATTTCCCCCAAGGAACATAGCAATGATGGGGAGAGAATTTATATAGATATCTCTGCGAGGAATTGGAAACAAAGACT
>OY757914.1:88999305-89006805 GCA_963585895.1 Sepioteuthis lessoniana | reverse complement strand
TTTGATTATCTGTTGAATTCTAGAAGGTGTACGCGCAAAAAAACCTGGACGCAACAATATTATTTGTCGACTTTTCCAAGGCCTTTGACACCACACACAGAGGGAAGATGGAGCAAATACAACTCGCTTACGGACTACTCAAAGAAACTATCGCAGCTATAATGATGCTATATAAAAAAACAAAAGTAAAAGTCCGCTCCCCGAATGGAGACACAAACTATTTTGACATTGTAGAAGGTGAGCTGCAAGGTGACACATTAACCTCATACCTGTGTATCATCTGCCTAGACTGCGTGCTTAGAACGTCTATTGATATAATGAAAGATAACAGTTTCAATGTGGCAAAGGAAAGAAGCAAAAGATACCCCGCACAAACAATTACGGACGCACACAACGCCGATGACATAGCGCTTCTGGCAAATACACCCGCCCGAGTCAAAACCCTGCCCGATAGGCTGGAACGAGTAGCTGCTGGCAAAGGCCTCCATGTCAACGCAGACAAGACGGAATAGATGTGCTTTAATCAAAGAGGCGATATCTCCACACGAAATGGTAGTTCTCTGAAACTAGTTGATAAGTTCATCTACCTAGAAAGCAGTGTCTCATCAACTGAGAAAGACATCAACACGCGACTAGCTATCGATGGGCTATCGGTCATATGGAAGCCAGACCTGACCGATAAAATAAAACCCAGTTTTTCCAAGCAGCGGTCGTGTCGATACTGCTATATGGATGCACTACATGGATGCTAACTAAACTTATGGAGAAAAAGTTTGACGGCAATTACACAAGAATGCTGCGTGCAATATTGAACAAGTCCTGAAGGCAACACCCCACAAAACGGCAGCTGTACGTCCACTTACCACACATCACGAAAACTATCCAAGTTAGACTAACCAGATATGCGGGACACTGCTGGAGAAGTAAAGACGAACTAATAAGCGACATATTTTTGTGTACCCCTTCATATGGACGATCAAAGGCAAGACGACCAGCTAGAACCTACATACAACAGCTCGGTGCTGATACAGGATATAGCCTTGAAGACCTCCCGGGACTGATGGTCAATAGAGAAGGGTGGTGAGAGAGGGTCAGGAAGATCTATGCTGGCAGGGTGACATGATATATATATATATATACATGTAAGTAAATAATAGAAGTGAATCTGACAGTATGAAGAAAATAGGAAAACAATGTAATTCAAAAGTGATGGATTTTTCATAACGGAAAATCAACGGTAAAACGTTTCGGTTTTAGTAAACCTTCATCAGGAATTTATGATGGCGAAATAATTGGATTCTAATAAAGTATCAATCGTTGTTCTATCAACACTTGTTTCACCATCTTAAAGTCCTGATGAAAGTTTATTAAAACCGAAACGTTTTAACGTTGACTTTCCTTTATAATTAATTCGTCACTTTTGGATTACTTTTTTTTCTATTTTCTTCGAATATGTACATGTGTGTATGTGGGGGGGATAAGTGAGTTTATGTGTGTATGTATGTGTGGGGGGTGGTCTTAAAACAATTCAGATCTCGCCATCTTTGTTTTTTTTCTTCTCTAAGTAATAGTTTCAAATATTTTCTCTTTCAAAGAAAAAAGAAACTTCAGATAGGACTTTTTTGTTTCCAAAAGAGACCGTAAGAAGTTAAGATTTTAACTGTCTTTTAGGTTTTATACTGATCTGCTTGCAAGTATAAGAGCATTTTGCTTCCTGCAAAGTTTTCAAATTACTTTTTTTTTATTATTTACCTACTTTTTGTATATATATATATATATATATATATAGTGCTGAGACATGCGTGTGTGTTTTAACTGTGTAAGTAGTTCACCTTCTAATAGGTAAACTCAATTAAGCAAGTTTGCTTCAAGACGTTCAATCATCTGAACTTAACTACTTTTCATTGCCTCGCTATTCTTACTCGGCGTACAATAGAGTAGAGTAATTATATCAGTGTCTATGTCTCACCACGGCTTCTCAAGGTTGTCTACGACAAACCCATCTTTCTCATCACAAAACAAACACTGAGTGGGTGTGTAAAAGGAAAAGACAAAGCTGTTATCTTTTCCTTACCATATCCTGCTCACCTCGCTTTTTTAATGAAAAGAATTTGATCGAAAGAGCTCGACTGCTTAGGCAAACTCTTAAGTTTCCTATTTTCATCTAGTTTTAATCGGGACACCTATAATTATATCAAATGCAAAGGACACGGCAAAAATGGTAGACAAATTTATTGCTCTAGAAATAATTTTACAGTCGATGTTTTATTGTATGAAAAAGCAAGATACTGTTGCATAACCATAATACAAATACAAGCGGAAACATAATCAAACATAATTTACGAACTTAAATGAACGAACGAACACACTTGTTTATAAAAATATCTATCTCTCAAATTTTATTCTCGAAAGAGTTAATGCTTCTGTTGTGTGTGAGAGATGGTTAGAGAGACATATACTCAGAGAGAGGACTTCTTCTTCCCATATCTTCTTCCAGGAGCCAGGGGGTGCCAACGCTTGCAAGCTCGTCAGAGACGCTTCTGGTCGGCTGCGTGTCCCTCGCTCGACTGTGATTCTCTGCACTCTGTCTAAATCTGACCGCGTGGTTCTCATCACGTGGTCTCCTTCCGGTTACACACCTGTTGTACCCGAGTGCCCTGATCGCGCGGCTGTTTACTAATCAAAATTTGACAGCTTGCCAAAGCACACGGCGTCACAAGGAACGAACCAAAAATCCATGGCATATGCTATATAACAATATAACCAATGATGGATTGGTTTTCTTATATAAGTAGGGTCTTCTCAACTTATTTTTCCATTTTGGATATGGTACAGCAACGTTTGTGTGGGCTTAATGGAGATGTTTGTTTCTTGTCGCTTCAGCTAAATACCAATCAATGAAATTTTGATTCTACGATTCTAAGTTTTGCGTCATTTATAAAACACTATATATATATATATATATATATATGAGTCTTCAGAAAGATTAATATCCTTTCTTTATCAAAATTATACAATTCATAATATTCTTTGTTTAATGTTTAAACATCTTTTCTTTTTCAGTGAATGTCATTTCTGTACTTGACAAGAAAACAAAAAGCCATTAAACATTTGAAATAAAAGTTTGGGTTATTTCTACACGTGCAGTTAAAATCTGAGATCATTTGAACGAAATGGCATAACGATTAGAGTGTTCAAAAATGGACTTGTAGACCGGGGTTTTACAATAATCGCAACACTCAGAGATTAGATATAAGAATGAACCAGCATATTCCCCTAAATAATCGCATACGTAAGTCCGACTATAATGCAGCGCAGATCAATCAAAATTTATCTTCCACCATTGCTCGTCACCTATTGCACAATCCAGCCTGCGCAGCCGCATATAGCCAAACTATATTTATCATACTCGAGACACCAAGTAATGAACTTCAGTCGTCAATAGTCGAAGCCTTAGTTATAACTTAACATGAACCTGAATCGTGGATCCAAAAAGTAAATTTATACATCACTTCTTTTTTACAACCCCATTGGACCATGTGAAGAAAAGATTATTACCAGCAACAACTCTTTTATCTTACGGTAATTTTTTCCGATCAGTCTTTTCCCCACCAACCAGGCTTTTTCAATGGTCACCATCACATGTTTATTTTCTCAGGTATAAACGTGATTGTCACTGACGTAATTCACTGTAATGAAGAGAACGAAACAAAGGGTCTCCTTTTTTTAGGATTTTAAAATACTTTAATCGATTTAAAAAAATTTTATTATGCGTATGCTTTTAAAAACAATATATATATATATATATGTGTGTGTGTGTGTGTGTGTGTGTGTGTGTGTAAGGTGGGATGAACGTACGTCAATTTTCTTTGTTTATCTTTTGCAGCATATGTGTGTATATGACTGCTAGTATTTACCCAACCCCTTTACCAAGGCCAATATGCGATCAAAGGCCAATTTTTGACCAGAGTGGAGTTGGTATTGAATTAAGAGTTATTCTCCTCCAAGACTGCTTTCCAAAAAAGGCTAAAGAATCTAGTCTGCCCTCTTATTTACCTATAGCTGGAAAGAGAACAGACGTATACATACCTTTCCGATTGCCATTAACACGATGTGAAGGTGGCCGTGGTGTAATGGTTATCGTCGTAGAAAATGGACACGGTGACACGAGTTCAAATCCTGAACGAGACTGATTGCATTTCACGCAGCACTGATACCCTTGGGAAAGGTATGAATCCAATCATTCTCCCTCCAGCTATGGGTAAATAGTAGGTTGGTTGGCATATCAACCTTTGTTGGTTATTTAACGCCAAATCCATTTTCATGTAATTAATCTGTTCTTTTTAAAACAATTCAGTTTAGCATGAGTACACAGTTTAATGGTCAAAAACATTTCTATTTCAAACTATTCAAGCAGTTATATGTAACAATTCAGTTAAGTGTAAATACAGTTTTAATGTCGAAAAACAGTTCTATTTGAAATAATTCAGTTAAGCATAAGCACGCAGTTTAAATGTAAGAACAGTTTAATTGTCAAAAACAATTATTTCAAGCTATTCAGTTTATTCAAACAATCCAGTTTGGCATTTGTATGCTGTTAGTTCTATTTAACCCATAGATAGGTTCCTATCAGGTGCTACCACTCCGGGCCAGAGTGGACCTGGGAGCGATGGCAATTTCAGATAATTCATTTCAGCATGAGTACACAGTTTAAACGTCAAAACAGTTCTATTTTGAGCAATTCAGTTCAGCAATAGTAAGCAGTTCCAAAGTCAAAAGTGTTCTATTTTAAACAATTCAGTTTAGCATAAATACGCAGTTTAAATGCAAAAATCAGTATAGCGAAAGAATCACGGTTTAGTTCTATTTAACCCATAGATAGGACCCTTATCAGGTGCAATCACTCCGGGCCAGAGTGGACCTGGGAGCGATGTCAATGAAGGAAGTACTCCTCATTCTCCAAAGCTCCAGCATTGCTGGAACCTCACCATCAGATTGTTTAGAGTCAAATCAGGACACTCGTTGGGGGGGGGATCGTACCCCTCTGCAAAGAAGCAGTCGGTGTATTCTACAGCCCCAGCCGACAGGGCAAGTAAATAGTAGGACAGACTGGATTCTTCAGCCTTGGTTAGGCAACTAGTCCAGGAGAAGGAAAACTCTGAATTCAAACCTGTTAAACTCCGCTTAAAAATTGACCTTGTGCCATATCCTGCCCGAGCGGAGAGGTTGGGTAAATAGGATTAACACGAAGTGAAACACTAACAGCTTCGTCCAGGTTTTGAACTCAGATCACCGATTCCTCTTCCTACGAAGCTAACCGTTCTACTAAATGCTTTGTACATACGAATGTTTGCTATTAAATGTATTTTTTGCATCATCGTCGTAACTTTACCTCCGAGCACAATTCGCTGTATGTAAAAGTGAGGTCAGATGAACATTAATTCAAAATCCTGTTCGATCTCAAAAATCATATCAGGTAACAACGTAAGCATCATGCTACTTCCTTTTTCCAGACTCCCTTTCGACTCTCTGATATTGAGTAATGGCTTAACTTTTTTTTCCTTTTCAAGAAACGCTGCTCGGTAAACATTTATAATATTTTTGCTCTACACCATTTTTCTTTTCTTTTATCTTTTCTTGTCTCTTTTTTCTTTTATCTTTCCTAAACCCCACCTTTCCCAGCGCGAAAGATTCAGCCAATTTTTATTCTTTTCTTGTTATTTTATTCATCCTTTATCCTGAATAATGCCTTTCAGTTTTGTAGCTGGAGTTCTTTCTTTCTTTCTTTCTTTCTTTCTCCATTATTTGTCTTCAATTCCATATCCCTTTTATCATCTAGGTATTTACTAAGCTTAGTTAAGTGTGGCACAAGGTCGACAACGCGAAACATTTGATAGGAATTGAATTCACTCCACAGGAACAATGGTTAACTAGACTAGCGAGGAAATACTATTTTTTTGCAAAGAGCTTGTCTCTGAAGGTATTTTAGATTTGTTAAGTAGGGTACTAGGCCACAATTTAGGTATATTACTTCTGGTACAAGGGTACAAATATGGAACATTCAGATCACATTCATAATATTCTGCGAGACTGGATAATAAATATTATTCGTTTTCAAAGCACCTGTCTGAGAAGCATAGGTTTTGAAAGTTTCGTACGAGTCCACAGATATTGAGCAATTGTTATGGTCTGCTAGACTAGCTACTATATAATGTTCACTATCAAAACGCTAATCCAGGAAATAAGGGAATTTTAGATTTGTTAAGTTTGGTATGAGGCCAAAAATATGGAACACGCTTCTTAGACTATTGTCATTGTCTTTAAACTTGCCTTGGATAACTTAAGTTTTTTTCATGTTTTTGTCGTTGTTTCTTTTGTTTGTTTTTTCTATTTTTCCCTGTCTTTTTATCGGTGATATTTTTCCTACATTTTTCAAATTCATAGATCATATAATCAACCCAAAATTAAAATTAAATAAATCAAAACTAAAAAAGATACCAAAGATATCTATATTTTACTTAGTTTTTGTTTACTAGCAGTTTAATGTCAAAACAGTTCTATTTCAAACAATTCAGTTTAGTATTAGTACAAAGTTTCAATATCAAAAGCAGTTCTATTTCAAACAATTTAGTTTAGCATAAGAAAAGAGTTTAGTTCTATTGACCAATAGATATAAACCTATCAGGTGCTACCGCTCCGGCCAGAGTGGACCTTTGAGCGATGGCAATAAAGGGGCTACATTCTACATTCTCCAAAACTCCAGTATTACATTAGTCTCACCATCAGATTGTTTACTGTCATATCCATGACCCACGTTGGGGGAGTCTTACCCCTCTGCAGTGAAGCAATCGATGTATTCTACACACCCAACCGACTGGGCAAAGCCCAGACTGAGTGGTCTGGAAGACAAGTAGTGATTTCAAAAATGGGATGTTATTTATTTAAAGTTTCACGCTCAACTGGTGAAGAACCAAAACATCTTGTGGAGATGAACAGTTTAATCGAAATGAATTGTACCATAGCCATATACATGAATATGTGTGAAATGGACATAGGGATGTTCATAACATATACACATAGGACATAGGAATCTCGAAACACGAAAAACACTTAAGACTTCTTAGTTCAGGTACGAAACTTTTTATTACCTTTGAATTTAAAGGTTCTTCGACATAAGGAGAGAGATGCACATTCTTTCTGTTCTGGCTTTTCCATCTTCACCCACCAACACGTGCGCACCCGTCGCAAGGCCTCCGCGAGCAAGCGAAAGTCAACCGTCCTCTCCCGAGGCAGGACACAACTCAACAAACTGACTTTTTCAGAATCCCAAAAATCCTCCGCGCGCTTCCAGTGCGTGACGTCACCCGCACCCTATAGCACCGTTTCCCATCTAGGCATCTCTGAGTGACACGTCCGCTCCGCCCGCGCGCGTGAACACCTGCGTTAATATTGCACCTAAGTAACCCATGCACTGAGCTGAAAGGTTCTCAGCCTAACTAA